>OY728167.1:681445289-681660839 GCA_963277665.1 Viscum album | reverse complement strand
AAAATGTGGGTGCCCTAGAAATTCTAGAAAAAGTCCCGAGAGGTGTCCTCCCAGCTCAATGGCGTGATTTAGTTTCATATTGGTCTACTGAGGGTATTGTTGTTTGTATATTTTTTTTGGTATATATATTTTCATGAATGTGTGATTTGTTTGATATTTGAATGAATTGAATGTAGGATGTGTCTATACACCATTCTGAGAATCGAGTGTTGCAGGGACCACCTCACAGGCTTGGGACACGTCACGTGTCTCAGATCTGACATGATGTATTTATTATTCATTTTTTAATATTTTTAATTTATACGGTTTTGTGTTTATATTCTATTCATATATAGTTGCGGGAGCAAGGTGCACCAACTGATAAAATGTCGGTGTGGATGAGGACTCGTGATCGCAATGATCCAGAGGCTGCAGTATTGATAGTAAGTGTTTGTACTCATTACCAATACTTACATAAAATATTTATATTAATATATGTATGTATATTTAAATATTTCAGAGGCTCAATTGAAGTTGAATTAGAACATCTTCTAGAGGACCAGGGAAATCCTCCCATGCGAAGGGATGAGATCTTTCATCGCATCATTGGTCGGGACAGACATGGATATAGTTTGACCTATGGAACATGGATTCCTCGTTCTGTAGTGTCTCGCGCTGCGGTTGTTGGTCCTGCTGTTGCTCAGATGACACAGCAGCTGTCAGATTTCCAGGCACGGCTGCGGGATTCCGAGGAGGCAAATGCGCAATTGGATGCTGAGGTTAGAGCACTGCGGGAATATGTGCATCCAGGTGATGGTTCAGGGATCACACGACACAGGTTTATACTATATTTTTTTATTTAATTTAAATTATTTTTGTTATGAAAATATTCATAATGTTTATTTGTTGTAGTCCCCTGGCCCACCGGATGGAGGTCAGTGATGAACACGCATGACACATCATATTCACGAGGTGTGTTTATGATCTTAATGGTAGGGTTGTTATTGATATTGATGATGGATTTCTAGTGAGTTTTTTTTGTGATTTGGGGTTATCATGTGTGTTTTGGCCTCATGTAATGTTTATGTGCATGAATTGAGAAGTAACCATGAAACTGATTATTGATTTGGATATTTTTTGTTCATTTTATTTTCAATGTTTAGAATTGCATGTTCTATAATATTTTTAAAAAAATACATGATTCCTAATATAAATCATTAAACATGTTTTTGATGAATGAGCTGAGTTTGCTATTTGTAGTCCCCGACCTACCCCGAACAGCCCTCCCTACACTCTAGACATCCCTCCCCGCACCCTGGACAAGCCCCCCCACCCCGGACACCCCCCTGCACCCCGGACAGCCCCCCCCCCCCCCCCCCCCCCGCACCTCGAACAACCCTCCCCACACTCCGGACAGCCCTCCCCGCACCCCGGACAGCCCCCCCGCACCTCGGACAGCCCTCCCCACCCTCCGGACAGCCCTCCCCGCACTCCGTACAGTCCTTCGCGCACCACGGACAGCCCCCCACACCCCGAACAACCCTCCTGCACTCCAAACAGCCCCCCCTTACCCCGGACAGCCCTCCCTCACCCCGGACAGCCATCCCCGCACTCCGGACAACAATCTAATTATTATTCGCAATGTGTACGCGTAGACGGAACGTCAATCGGACGACATCAAAAGGTGAGTGATTTGTGATGTGGTCGAGTAGACGGCACGTCAATTGGATGTGCCATGTGCCCGCGATGACCGGGAACGCCGTTCTGGTGTCATAAACGGCCAAAACGGGCGTCTAACAGTCAAAGTCATAGAGGACGACATCAGATCGGCCTTAAATCACAGGAAACAATCTAATTATTATTCGAAACATGTACGCGCAGACGGTACGTCAATCAGACGTGCGGTCTGCGCGGTAGGGCTCATTATGTGTTCTCTAAGTGTTGTGCGCGCTTGATAAACGTGTGTGTGTGTGTGGGGGGGGGGGGGGGGGGGGTCCAAATGGGCCGAACGAGGTCCGAATGGCCTGTAATCAGACGACATCAAAGGGTGAGTGAATTGTGATGCGGTCGAGTAGAAGACACATCAATCAGAAGTGCCTTGTGCCCACAGTGACCGGGAACGCCGTTCTAGTGCCGTAAACGCCCAAAACGGGCGTCTAACAGTCAAACTCATAGCGGATGACATCAGATTGACCTGAAATCACAGGGAAAAAATCTATTTATTATTCGTGAAGTGTACGCACAGACGGAATGTCAATCGGATGTGCGGTCTGCGTGGTAGGTCTCATTATGCGTTCTTGAAGTGTTGCGCGCGCTTCATAAACGCGCGTGGGGGGGGGGGGGGTCCAAACAGGCTGAATGACGTCCGAATGACCTAAAATCAGACTACATAAAAGGGTGAGTGAATTGTGATGTGGTCGAGTAGACGGAACGTTAATCGGACGTGCCGTGTGCCTGAGGTGACCAGGAACGCCGTTATGGTGTCAAAAACGGCCAAAACGGGCGTCTAATAGTCAAAATCATAGCGGGCGACATCGGATTTTTCTGAAATCATAGAAAAACAATACAATTATTATTCGAAACATGTACTCACAGACGGCGCGTCAATCGGACGTGCGTTCTGTGCGGTATGGCTCATTATGCGTTATTTAAGTGTTGCGCGCGCTTCATAAACGCGCGCGGCGGGGGGGGGGGGGGTGGGGGGGGGTCCAAACGGGCTGAACGACGTCTGAATGGCCTGAAAATCAGAAGAAATCAAAGGGTGAGTGAATTGTGATGTGTAGAATAGACGTCACATCAATCGGACGTGCCGTGTGCCCGCGGTGACCAGGAACGCCGTTCTGGTGTCATAAACGACAAAAACGGGCGTCTAACGGTCAAAATCATAGCGGACAACATCGGATTGACCTGAAATCACAGGACAAAAATCTAATTATTATTTGAAATGTGTACGCGTAGATTGCACGTCATTCGGACATGCGTTCTGTGCGGTAGGGCTCATTATGCGTTCTTTAAGTGTTGCACGCGCTTGATAAACGCGCATGGGGGGGTGGGTCCAAACAGGCCGAACGAGGTCCGAATGGCCTGAAATCAGAAAACATAAAAGGGTGAGTGAATTGGGATGTGGTGAGGAAGACGACACGTCAATCGGACGTGCCGTGTGCCCGCGGTGACCGGGAACGCTGTTCTGGTTACAAAAACGGCCAAAACGGGCGTCTAATGGTCAAAGTCATAGCGGACGACATCGGACTGACCTGAAATCACAGGACATCAATTTAATTATTATTTTTGACATGTACACGGAGACGGCACGTCAATCAGACATGCGGTCTGCGCGGTAGAGCTCATTATGCATTCTTTAAGTGTTGTGTGCGCTTCATAAACGCGCGTGGGGGGTCCAAACGGGCCGAACGAGGTCCGAATGGCCTTAAATAAGACGAAATCAAAGGGTGAGTGAATTTTGATGTGGTCGAGCCGACGTGACATCAATCGGACGTGCCGTGCGCCCGCGGTGACCGGGAACGCCGTTCTGGTGTCACAAACGGCCAAAACAAACGTCTTACGGTCAAAGTCATAGACGATGACATCGGATTGACTTGAAATAACAGGAAAAACATCTAATTATTATTCGGGACGTGTAGGAGGAGACGGCGCGCCCATTAGACGTGCGGTGCGCACGGTACGGCCGAATTCGTCGTTTTCAGCAGCTCGGCGCGCGCTTAAATGGCGCGTTGGGGGGGGGGGGTCAAATTCACCAGCACGACCTCAGAATGCCATGAAACCGTACGACATCAGAAGTTTTATAATTTTTGAAATGGTTAGGTAGAAGGCACGTCAATCAGAGGTGTCATTTGACTGCGGTGACCAGAAACACGTTTCCGGTGTCATAAAACACCAAAAACGGCGGGAGACGGTCGAATTCAGAGAAAACGTCCTCCGAATGACCTGAAATCACACAAAAACATTAGGAATATTATTCGTGACGTGTAGGAAGAGACGGCGCACCCATCAGAGGTGTGGTTCGCCCGTTACGTCCGAATGCGTCATTTTCAGTAGCTCGGCACGCGCTAAAACGGTGCGTTGGGGGCCAAAACCACCCGAACAACCTCATAATGCCATGAAACCGTACGACAACTGACGTTGTGCGATTTGTGAAATGTTCGGGTAGACGTCATGTCAATCGGAGGTGCCATTTGACCGCGGTGACCGGAAATGCGTTTCTGGTGTCATAAAACACCAAAAACAGCGCGAGACCGTCGATTTCAGAGCAAACGTGCTCCTAATTACCTGAAGCCACACGAAAAAATTAGGAATATTATTCGTGACGTGTAGGAGGAGACGGCGGGCCCATCGAAGTTGCGGTGCACACGTTACGTCCGAATGTGTCGTTTTCAGAAGCTCAGCGCGCCCTAAAACGGCGCGTTGGGTGGCCAAAACCACCCGAACGACCTCGTAATGCCATGAAACTGTACGAAAACAGACGTTGGGTGATTTGTAAAATGGTCAGGTAGACGGCACTTAAATCGGAGGTGACGTTTGACCGCGGTGACCGGAAACGCGTTTCCGGTGTCACAAAACACCAAAAACGGTGCAAGATGGTCGAATTCGGAGCAAACATTCTCCGAATGACCTAAAACCACACATAAACATTAGGAATAGTATTCGTGATGTGTAGGAGGAGACAGAGCGCCCATCGGAGGTGCGGTGCACGCGTTACGTCCTAGTGTGTCGTTTTCAGCAGCTCGGCGCGTGCTAAAACGGCACATTGGGGGGTCAAAACCACCCGAACGACCTCAGAATTCCATGAAAACGTAAGAAAATATCCTTTGTACGATTTGTGAAATGGTCGGGCAGACGATACGTCAATCGGAGGTACCGTTTGACCGCGGTGGCCAGAAACACGTTTCCGGTGTCACAAAACACCAAAAACGGCGCGAGACGGTCGAATTCGGAGAAAACGTGCTCCGAATGACCTGGAACCCCACGAAAACATTAGGAATATTATTCTTGAGGGGTAGGAGGTGACGACGCGCCCATCGAAGGTGCGGTGCGCGCGTTACGTCCGAGTGTGTCATTTTCAGCAGCTCATCGCGCGCTAAAACGACATGTTGGGGGGTCAAAACCACCCGAACGACCACAAAATGCCATGAAACCGTACAACAACAGACGTTGTGCGATTTCTGGAATAGTTGGGCAGACGGAACGTCAATCGGAGGTGCCTTTTGACCTCGGTGACCGGAAACTCATTTTCGGTGTCACAAAACACCCAAAACGGCGCGAGACGATCGAATTCGGAGAAAACGTCATCCGAATGACCTGAGACCACACGAAAACATTAGGAATATTATTCTTGACGTGTAGGAGGAGACGGATATACCATCGGAGGTGCGGTGCGCACGTTATGTCCGAGTGTGTCGTTTTCAGCAGCTCGTCGTGCGCTAAGACGGCGCGTTGGGGGGTCAAAACCACCCGAACGACCTCAGAATGCCATTAAACCGTACAAAAACAGCCGTTGTGCGATTTTTGAAATGGCCGGGCAGACGACACTTCAATCGGAAGTTCCGTTTGACCGTGGTTATAGGAAATGCGTTTCTGGTGTCATAAAACACCAAAAACGGCGTGAGACGGTCGAATTTGGAGGAAACGTGCTCCGAATGACCTGAAACCACACGAAAACATTAGGAATATTATTCGTGATGTGTAGGAGGAGACGGAGCGCCCATCGGAGGTGCGGTACGCGCGTTAAGTCCGAGTGTGTCGTTTTCAGCAGCTCGGCGCGCGCTATAACGGCCCATTGGGGGGTCAAAACCACCCGAACGACCTCGGAATGCCATGAAACCGTACGACAACAGCCGTTGTGCGATTTGTGAAATGGTCGGGTAGATGGCACTTCAATCAGATGTGCCTTTTGACTGCAGTGACCGGAAACGCGTTTCCGGTGTCACAAAACACCAAAAACGGCGCGAGACGGTCGAATTCGGAGAAAACGTGCTCCGGATGACCTGAAACCACACAAAAACATTAGGAATATTATTCATGACGTTTAGGAGGAGACGACATGCCCTTCAGAGGTGCGGTGAGAATGTTACGTCCGAGTGTGTCGTTTTCAGCAGCTCAGCGCGCGCTAAAATGACGCGCTGGGGGGTCAAAACCACCCGAACGACCTCGAAATGCCATGAAACCGTACAACAACAGCCGCTGTGAAATTTTTGAAATTGTCGGGTAGATGGCACGTCAATCGGAGGTGCCGTTTGACCCCGGTGACTGGAAATGCGTTTCCGGTGTCATAAAACACCAAAAACGGCGCGAGACGGTCGAATTCAGAGCAAACGTGCTCCGAATGACCAGAAACCACACGAAAACATTAGGCATATTATTCGTGACATGTAGGAGGAGACGGCGTTCCGATCAGAGGTGCGGTGCGCGCGTTACGTCCGAGTGTATCGTTTTCAACAGCTCGACGCACGCTAAAACGACGCGTTGGGGGGTCAAAACCACCCGAACGACCTCGGAATGCCATGAAACCGTACGACAATAGCCGTTGTGCTATTTGTGAAATGGTCAGGTATACAACACGTCAATCAGAGGTTTCGTTTTACCGCGGTGACAAGAAACACGATTCCAGTGTCATAAAACACCAAAAACGGCCGAATGACCTGAAATGCTAGCATTTCTAAAATTGGGGGTTTTAAATTATTATAACACCATGATTTGATGTCAGATTTAATTTTATTATATGTATATAATATCTGACTAATTATTTTTAATTTACATTTGTTTTGTTTTGTTGTTTTTTTGTCAAATTGTAGGATAATTGAAGCAGAAGATTGAAATAGATGGACCTGCTCGGATCGTTGAAGCATGTTTATCGTTTATGATGATCTTTATGTTTATGATGTTTGAAATTGTTTTCCATTTTTTATTATTCTTATATTGTTTTATCTCTAATTTTGCACCATGAAGAAAAAAAACAGAATTCATACATTTCATTAAAAAAATGAAAAATACTTTATTTAATATTATATATATATATATATATATTATTTAATAAATATATATAAAAATGAAAAATAGTTTATTTAATAATATATATATATTCCTTTAATATATATATAAAATTATATATTTTATTTAATATTATATATATAAATATTTTCTTTAATATATATATATATATATATATATTTTATTTAATAAATAAATATATATATATATATATATATCTTTCGGTATAAATTTTTTTTAAATAAAATTTCCAGTGTAGCGACCGCCAATGGAGGTCGCTAATTCTACCCGGAAGGCAGCCTATAGCGACCGCCATTGGCGGTCGCTATTTTCCTACACCGACGGAGCAGATGCGACCGCCAATGGCGGTCGCTGGGCGTTCTCTATAGCCCTATAACGACTGACAATGGCGGTCACTAATACCCTTATTTTTAGTAGTGAACAAACACTACTTAGGTATATTCCCATACATATACCTAAGTCATCAATTCCAGTTTGGCTCCAAAATCCTAGCCCAAGTTCGATCATGCCCACACAGGATACTACAACCCAATCCACACAGGATAACACCACCCAATCCACATTGGAAAGCACGTCAATCATATCTAAGATATTGATTGAAAGTCAAGACTCATCTCACACAGGTATACTTCTTTGTAAGGTTATAGAGATGATTTAATGTATCCACTAATTCATCTAAGCTGGGACCCACGTAGGATACAATTACTGAAGTCAACACCGCTGAACCCACGGAGGATTCCAGTATGGTTGTCGTCGTCGTCGAACCAACAGAGGATTCCAGTATGATAGTCATCACCGTCGAACCCATAAGGGATTCCAGTATGATAGTCTTCACCGTCGAACCCACAGAGGATTCCAGTACGGTTGTCGTCACTACCAAACCCACAGAGGATTTCAGTTCAGTCGTAGTCGTCGAACCCACAGAGGATTCCAGTACGAAAGTCTTCAACATCGAACCCACGAAGGATTCCAGTACGAATGTCTTCACCTTCGAACCCACATAGGATTTTAGTACGGTAGTCTTCATCGTCGAATCCACGGAGGATTCTAGTACGATAGTCTTCATCATCGAACCCACAGAGGATTCCAGTACTAATGTCTTCACCGTCGAACCCACATAGGATTTTCGTACGGCAGTCATCGTCATTGCAACCAGCTCTAGGGTTCCCGCACATAGTACGGTAGATTCCGGGAGGGTCTGCTCCTTGATCCAAGTGGGTCAATACATCAACTGAAACATAGTCGAGAGTTGATTTATCCCAATGTTCTACCTCATCAAAAGAAACTTAACGTGATAGACGGTGCGTCAATCGGACGCCCGGTCTAAGAGTTAATGGCGTTTTCGTCCCAGGGGAAGGTTGGTTTTTATGTCAAAACCAACACGACCGTACTCCAACCGCATCCAAACCTCGATAAGAGTAAGAAAATAGGTCAGTATCACTAAGATAAATCCATAAAAGTCGACGGCAGGTCAATCGGACGTCCGAAGATCAATTTATAAGCCTTTCCGCTCCGAGGGCCCGGTTGGTTTCATGTTCGAACCAACCCGGCCGTACCCCATGTTCTCTGAAATCTTGAGTGTAATATACTGAAATGACCGTCCCAATCCAAGCATCCCAACTTAACTGATAGTGCGTCGATCGGAGATGTAAAGCCCCTGATATGGGAAAAAGATAGAAAACAGTCCGAAATGGGGGGTCTGGGCCCGGCCAGGCCTGGCCCAACCCCCCCGGGGTCGTCCTGAACTGGGTCGACCCGACCCGGGTCTGGGTCTGGCCCATCATCGCATGGCCCAGCCCGGCTGGCGCGGCCCGGCTCAGCAGGTGCCGCAGGCTGAGCGGACGCAGGGGGGGGGGGTGCACTACCCCCCTTGCTAACGGACGCGACGCTGTTCGGCGCATATCCCCCAGATCCCACGTGGCCGCGGGGGCTCTTGGCGGCGGCGCGCCGGGCACCGCCGCCTCTGGGCGGCCGGCAACGCCTTTCACGGACCACCAGACGTGCTCCGGTGGTCCGTTCTGCCCGCCGTCTATGCCTGTGGCTCTCACTAGACCCGTAGATTATTGGGAAGTGTTCAAAATGCCTTGTTTCCTGCTTCATCATCCCCCATTGATCCGCACACCAATAAACAAACTGTAGAGGGTTTTCGGGCCGTGTTTGTTCGGCCCACACCCTTCGCGTTAGGTGTTTTTTTTAAAATGCAATCTTTAAAAGACATTCTATAAATGAGGGCATAAATTATTCAAGGTAAAATTATTCAATCACCCTGAAATTAAAATACTCATTCAGGAGGGGATAATTTAAACATAAACATTATTCGAAAACCCCCTACCTCGATGAAGTCATCGAACGAGGTTTGTCGCGAGAAAGGGACGTTGCGGAAGACGACGTCGCGGAAGGAGGATCGTCGGCGTCGCGATAGATGACATCACAGTACACGGCGTCACAGAGTAGAGGACCGTCGACATCGCGGTACACGGCGTCGCATCGTCAATCTCTGAGGAATCAGTGTTATTCATCATCCTTCTTGGAGGTCGCTGTTCTTCATCGGTGATGGTGTGTTCTTCACATTCTTCATGGAGGAAGAAGATATTCCTTAAAAGTGCAAGAGTCCTCCCTTCCTTTCGCACAACACATAAACCCCTAATAAAATAATTCTTTCCTTATTTTATTAATACACATGCAAGGAATTAATTTGAAAATCAAACAGATATCATTCAATTAATTGAATTAATTGAGGAGTGTTTAATATTCAAATTAATTTTGAGGGTTGACTTAACATTAATTCGGGGTGAAGGTGAGTTACATATTAAAAGAATGAGAGGGAGGTTAAAAATGGATTAAAGGGGTGGGGCTCGTGTGGGCCCCAATTCACTAATATCCTACCTAGGAGTTAGGGTATTAGTGGGTCCCACTCCAACCACCATGCCTAGGTTATCATTACTTAGAATAAAAATAAAATTATAGCACAATATTTTATTTTTATTCTTTAGTTAACCCAAATAATTAATAACCTCGCCCGAGAAAACGAAACTCTGGAAAAGTTGTTCTTAAGCACTTATCGGCATTGTGATTCCGTCGGTGCCCTCGGAATTCGATTCCGAGCACCAGTTCAAAAGTTATGAAAACCCACTCGTTCGTTCACTGAACGTGCCCGAGCTAAACTTTGGAAGTTCATTCTGGGCACACCGGGCCTTAGAATCTGGTGCCGTCAGAAAATGTGTTCTTTTAAAATCCCAATGAAAATTAAGAAAAACAAATCACCTTGAATTTTACGGGTCTTTAAAGGCAGAGGGTGTTAGGTTTGATGGGGATGAGATTTTAGGTTTTTTGGGGGATTAGGGTTCATGTTTTTTTAAGGGACTATGGTATATGGATTTTTGTGGTGGTGGGGTTTGGGTTTTTTGTGGATGAGGTTTTCAGGTTATTTTGGGTAGAGTCTTTTTGGTATTGTGGATATGATGATTTGGTACTTTTGGGGATGATATTTTTAGGTTCTGTTGAGTTTTTAGGGTTGAATTTGGTTGAGCGTTTAGGGTTTGTGTGAGAGAGGGTTTAGGATTTTGGCGGGCTATGTGTCTATGATTTTCTAGGGATGAGTGGTTTTTTTTTCTATGACTAAGGGATTTTGGGATTTGCGGCTTTGTGTTTATGGATTTTTGGGGAAAATGGGATATGATTTTATGTGGATGAGGGTTTAGGGATTTTTGTGGATCAGAGTTTTGGGGATTCTGTTGATGAGGGTTTAGGGTTTTTTGGGGATAAGGGTTTATGGAGTTCAAGGGAAGTGGATTTATGGTTTTCATGGGCTAGGGGTTTAGTGTTTTCTGGGGATGAGTGTATTGGGTTTTCTAAGGATGGGGTTTTAGTGTTTTCTATGACTATTTGTTTAGGGTTTCCAAGGGTTTAATGTTTATGGTTTTTTCAGGATTAGGGTTTAGGGTTTTCTTGGTGTGCAAGTTTAGTGTTTTTTTTGGATGACTGATTTGTGTATTATGGGGATAGGTGTTTATTCATCGGTGGGGATAATGGTTAGGGTTCTATGGGGATGAGGGTTTATGGATTTATGGGTCTGATGGTTTAGGGTTTTATGGGGATGATTTTTTAGTGCAATCTGGGGATTTGGGTATGGAGTTTTCTTGGTATGATGTTTTATGGTTTTCTAAGGCTAAGTGTTTAGGGTCTTTTAGGGATGAGGGTTGGGGGTTTTGGGGGATGGGAGATTTTTTTTATGGGATAATTGGTTATAGTTTTATAGGGAAGAGGGTTTATGGTTTTTAGGGGATGAGAGTTTGGGTTTTTCCAGGGATGAGGGTTTAGTGTTTTCTATGAATGAATGTTTGTCGTTTTCTAGGAATAGAAGTTTATAATTTTCTAGGGCTCAGGGTTTATTTTTTTATATGTAAGAGGGTTTATTGTTTTTTTGGGATGAAGGATTAGTGTTTTATGAAACATAGGCTTTATTATTTTCTAGATATGAGGGTTCCTGATTTTCTAGGGCTATGGGATTGGAGTTTTTTGAGACTAAGGGTTTTGGGATTTTAAGTGATGTTTATTTTGGGATATGTGGGGATGAATGTATATGGTTTTCTATGGTATAGGGTTTATTTTTTATGGGTATGTGGTTTTTTTATTTACTGGGGATGGGGGATTATGGAGTTATGGGGATGAGGGTTTGGGGTTTTATGGGGTTGAGGGTTTAGTGTTTTGTGGGATTATTGTTGAGCATTTCATGGTGGATGAGGGTTTATTGATTTATAGGGATTATTATTGAGGGTTTTGGGGATGTGATTTCAGTTTTTTTTGTTAGGATGGTTCATGGTTTTTTGGGATTAAGTGTTTAGGGTTTTTTTGGGTTAAAGTTCAAGTATTCTTTCACAATGATGCTTCAGGGATTGCATTTTTTTTGGTTTGACGGTTTTCTATTTTTTGTGAATATGGATTCATGGTTTTTTTTGGATTAGGGTTATGTGTCTTTTTGGATTGAGGTTTCGGGATTTTTTTGGGATGAGGGTTCAGGGTATTTTGGGGATGAGGTTTTATGTTTTTTATGGTTGAGGGTTGTGGGTTTTCTATTGCCGATGGTTCTTTGATTTTTGGGGTAGTGGGTTCTTAGTTTTTAAGGGATGGGTGCTTATGGTTTTTTGGTGATAATTATTCATAGATTCATAGATATGATATTTTATTATTTTAAATTGATATGGGATTAGTTTTATTAGGGAATATGGTTCATGGTTTCTAGAGTTCGGTATTCATTCTTTATTAGGGATTAGGGTTCAGGGTTTCAATGGGATTAAGGTTGGGGGATTCATGTGGAAGAGGGTTTAGAGTTTCTTCAGGTTGAGGATTTAGGATTCCATGTATATGAGTCTTCAAGTGTTTAGGGGATGTGGGTTCAGGGTTTCGTTGTGATGATGTTTTGGGGTTACATGAATATTAATATTCAGGGCTTCATGCTGTTGAGGGTTCATTGTTTCATAGGGAGAAGGATTTAGGGTTTCATTGAGCACAGGTTTTGGGGTTTCTTGGGGCTAAGGGTTAAAGATTTATTTGGTAGAGGGTTCAAGGGTGCATGGGGATGAGAGTACAGTTTTTATTGATGTTGAGTGTTTAGGTTTTCATGGGTAGAGGGTTTCATAGGGATGAGTGCTCATGGTTTCTGGTGGATTATCATTTAGGGTTTCTTGGGGATTATGGTTCAGGATTTCTTTTAGATTATTTATATGGATTTCTTATGGACGAGTGTTTAGGTTTTATTGAGACTATGGTTTTTTGGTTCTTATGGATGTGTGTTATAGGGTTTCTCGGGGTTTAGTGTTTACGAAATTTGGGAATGATGATATATGTTTTATTGGGGTTGAATTGTTTATGTATTCTAAGGATGGGTGTTCATAGTTTTTTATAGATGATGTATTATGGTTTCTTGGTCATAATGGTATAGAGTTACATGGGGTTGTGGGTTTATATTTTCATGTGGATGGGGGATTATGGTTTCTGGGGATGAGGATTCTGGGTTTTAAGGGGTTCGTGGTTTAGGGATTCATGGGGATGAGGGTTGTGGGTTTAATTGGGCTTACATTTTAGGTTTTATAGGATTATGGTTTAGGGTTTTTTATGGCTTATGGTTCATGGTTTATTGAGAATGAGTGTTTAGTTTTTTTGGGGGCTGAGCATTTAAGGGTGTTTTGGGGAATTTGGGCCAAGGATTTAAAGTTTTACGGGGATGAATGTTCAGTTTTATATGGGATGAGGGTTCTGGGATTTTTTATAATGAGGGATCATGTTATTTTAGGTTTAGGTTATAGGTATTTTTTGGGATGAAATATACCCTTTTTTGACTGAGGGTTCATGGTTTTTTCGGTTAGTGGCTTCAGGTATTCATAGATTTGACAGTTAATTATTATTCTAGGATGAGAGTTCATGGATTATTGGGGATGAGGATTTAATGTTTCATGTGGATAAGGGTTCATCATTTCATAGGGATACATTTTCATGTTTTTTGAAGTTATGCGTTCATGATTATTTGTGAATACGGGTTCTGGGTTTCTTGGTGTTGGGGGTTCAGGGTTTTTTTGGTTTGGAGTGTTCATTTTTTTATGGGGCTGTGTGTTAGGATATTTTTGGGGATGAGTGTTCAACGTTTTTTGGGTTAGTGTTTAGGGTTTTTTGGGGATGAGGGTTCTCATTTTTTGGGGGTGAGGGTTTAGTGTATTTTTCGAATATAGTTTTAGTGTTTCTTTGTTGATGAGGGTTTATAGTTTCATTTTTCAAGCATTTAAGTGATTCTTGGGGATGGGGGTTTTTGGGTTTTGGGGGATTTTGGGGATTTTGGGTTTTTAAGATTATGATTTCATATGGAATAGGGTTCAGTGTTTCATGGGGATGAGGGTTCAGGGTTTTTCATAGAAGTGGGTTTGTGATTTCTTGGGGTTGATGGTTTTGGGATTACTATGGTTGAGGGTTCATGGATCTCAATGTGGGGGGTATAGGGTTTCCTGGAGAAAGGGGTTTAGGGTTCTTGGGGTATAGGGTTTAGGGTTTCTTTAGGGTGAGGGTTTTTCGTTTCATGTTATTGAGGGTTCATGGTTTCATAGGGTTGGGTGTTCATGGTTTCGTTGAGTTATGTGTTTTTGGATTCTTATAAATAGTAATTGAGTTTTTTATTTGGGATAATGGTTTATGGTTCATGGATTATTTTTGGTGAGGGATCATGGTATCTTACATATAATGGCTTAGTGTTTCTTGGGGTCGAGGGTTCACAGTTTCATAGTGATGAGGGTTCAAAGATTCTTTTGGATGATGGTTGATTTTTTTCTGGGGTTAAGGGATCCGGTTTTAATGAACTTGAGGGTTCTGAGTTTGTTGGGGATGAGGAATAAGTGTTTAATTATGCAAAGAGTTGTTTTATTCTCAGTCTTGAATGTTCATGGTTTCATGGGGCTAAGTGTTTACTATATCTTAGTTCTGATGGTTTAGGGTTACATTAGGCAGAGTAATCACTATTTCTTGGGGTGAGGATTTAGGGTTTCTTGGGGATGCGGTTTTTGGGTTTCATAGGGATGATAGTTTAGTGTTTCTTGGGTAAGAGGGTTTCAGGAATCATGGGGTCAGGGGTTTAGGGATTTATTGTTCTTAGGGTTTTGGTTTTCTGGGGATGTGGTTTTATGGTTCTACTGGGGATGAGGGTTCATGTGTATTTTACACTGAGGGTTCATGGTTTATTATGTCTGAGGGGTCTGTATTTTTTTGGTATTATGGTTGATTGATATTTTTTCACGGTGGTTCATGTTTTTTGGGACCCAATTCCCTTTACTGGGGGCATTGGTTTTAGGGTTTTCTACGGAGGAGGGATCAATTTTTTTTTGAGATGAGGGTTTGGGGATTTTTTGGGATATGAATTTAGGGTTTCTGGGGGATTATAGTTCAGTGGTTCGTGGGGTTAAGGGTTTAGTGTTTTTTATGAGTGAGTGTATATGTTTTTTGGGGGTGATGGTTTAGGGTTTTCTGGGATTAGGATTCAGGGTATGTTGGGGCCGATGTTTCAGGATTTCATTGGTCATGGATTTCATGTTTTATTGGGGCCTAGGATTCGTTTGTTAATATGGATGAGTTTTAATGGTTTCTTGGAGATGAGGGATCATTTTTTGGTGTAATAGGATTTAGAGTTTCTTGGGTCTAGGGTTCAGGGTTTATCAAGGATGAGGGATTAGTGATTATTGGGGATGAAGGTTTAGGTATTCTAAGGGATAATGGATCAGGGGTTCGTGGGGATGGGGGTTCAGGTCTTTTGGATGATAAGGGTTCATGGTTTCTTGGTTATGAGGGTTTAGGGACTCATGGGGATGAATATTATTGGTTTTTTGGGGATCATATTTTAAGTATCTTGGGTATGAGGGATCCTATTTTCATGGGGTTGAGAGTTTATGGTTTCATCAGGATGATTATTTCGGGTTTATTGGGGCTTAGGGGTCAGAATATATTGGGCTTGAGCGTTCAGTGTTTTTTTAGCGATGAGTAATTAGTGTTTCTTAGGGATGAGTGTGTAGGGTTTTTGGAGATGATCGTTCGTGGTTTTCTAGGTCTTGGATTTCAAGGTTATGTGGGTTTGAGGTTACATGATTTCGTAGATCTCAGTGTTCATGGATTCTTGCTGATTAGGGTTTAGGTTTTATTGGGGCTATCAGGTTACAGTTTATGGAGTTAAATGATTAGGGTTTCATGGGAATGAGGGTTTAGGATAATTTGGGGCTGAGGGATTAGGGATTAATAGGGACAAAAGATTAGGGTTATTTATGATAATGGTGTAGGGTTTCTTTTGGATGAGGTTTTATGGTTTCATGGGTATGAGGGTATAGGTTTTATAAATCATGAGTGTTTTGGGTTTTATGGGGATGTGAGTTTAGGGTTTCATAGGGGTGAACGATTATGGTTTGTTTGGGATTATGGTTTGTGGTTTCATGGGGACGATTGATTATAGTTTCTTTGGGAGGAGGATTCATGATTTTTTGGGTCATAGGGTTAATGTTTTTTTCTGGATTGACTATTTACGGTTTCTATGGGCTGAGGGTTTAATGTTTTTTTGGATAGGGTTTCATGGATTACTGGGGATGAGGGTTCAATGTTTCATGGAGATGTTGGTTTAGGGTTTCTTAGGGAAGAGGGTTCATGATTTTTTATCAGTAAGGGTTCATTATTTATCTGTGTTGATGATTTAGGGTTTCTATGGAAATATTGTTCCGGGGTTCTTGGTTCTATAATTCATGTTTTCTTGGGGATAAGAGTTTTTTGTTTTTTTAATAAGGTATTGGTGTTCATTAAGTATGAGTATTCATGGATTCATGGGGGTCAGTGATTGGAATTTTTTATAGTTGAGGGTTCAATGATTCATGGGGATGAGGGTTTATGGTTATATAGGGTTTAGTGTTCATGGTATCTCTGGGTTGAGGCTTCCAGGGTTCTTATGTAATAAAGTTTTCATTTCATAGGGATAATTGTTTTTGTTTTCTTGGGGATGAGGGTATAGAGTTATTTGTGACATGGGGTTTAGTGTTTCAGGGGGTTGAGGGTTTAGGCTTTTTTATGGATGAGGGATGTGGTTTTTTAGTGATAATTATTAACAGTTTTTGGGGGATTAGGGTTTAGGGATTCATGGGGATGGGGGTTCATATTTTTTTATAGATAAGGAATCATGTTGTTTTTGAGTTGTGTGTTGAAGGATTCTTAGGATTGTGGGTTCAAAATATTTTATTTCTAAGGGATTATGTTTTTTAGTATTGAGGTTTTATGGTTTTTTTGTGGATGAAGGTTTAAGGTTTTTAGGGGATTATGTTATAGAGTTTTATGGGGATAATGTTTTAGGGTTTTACGGGGATTAAGGATTAGGATTTTGTGGGGATCATGTCCTAGGGTTTTTTTTGGGGTTGAGGGATAATGATTTTATGGAGTTGTGGGGATAGGGTTTATTGTTGATTATGGATTAGATTTTTCTGGTATGACATTTTAGGGGTTTTTTTGGCAGAGGTATTAGGTTTTTTTGGTGATGTGGTTTGAGGATTTTTTAGGTTTATGTGATTCGGGTTTTTTTGGCCAATGGCTTTAGGGATTTTTGGGGATGAAGGATAAGGTTTTTTGGGGGATGTGGGTTTAGGGTTTTTGGGATTGTGGGTTTAAGGATTTTTCGGGATGTCAGTTTCTTATTTTCTGGGCTTAGGTTTTATAGTATTTAATAGATTGGTGTTTTTGTTCTTTTGGGATAGGGGGTTAATATTTTTAGGTTCATGGGTTTAGGGCTTTGGGACGAGTGTTTAGGGTTTTTTTGCGGTTGATGGATTGAGGTTTTTTTGGACTTTAGATTTTGTGTTTTTTGGGGTAGATGGTTTAGTGTTTTTGGGGGTGAGGTTTTATGGGTTTTTATGGATTTGGTATGAGGGGTTTATAGGAATATGGGATTATGTTTTTTGGGGGTTGAGGGTGAAATATTTTTTGGTAATAATGGATGATGTGGTTTTTTTGGATGATGGTTGAGGGTTTTTTGGGGTTGAGGTTATAAGGATATTTGGGCCTAAGGGTTGATTGTTTTTTTGGGATGAGGGTTGATGGTTTTTTTTTTGGATAAGGGTTTATTATTTTGTGTGCCTCAGGGATTAGGGTTTTAGGGCTTAATGTAAAGTGTTTTTCTAGTCTGATAGTTTTAGGTATTTTGGGGATCATGGTTTTGATTTTTTAGGGAAATGGGCATTTTTTTTGGGGGGTTAAGGGTTCAGGATATATTCAGTTGTTTTTTGTGTTTTTTGGGTCTTATAGTTTAGGATTTTTTGTGGCTGAGGGTTGAATATATCTTGGGCCTTTATTATTATCTTTTTATGGTTATGAAGGATGAGTGTATTTTAGGGTTTTTTATTGATGATATTTTTTTTGTTGACAATTTATGGGTTTTGAGGATAAGATGAGAATGTTTTTTAGGGGTGATGGATGAAGGATTTTTTGGACATGAGAGATTAGGGTTTTTTGGTGTTTAGGGTACATGGTTTTTCAGGATTATTGATTAGTGGTTTTGGAGAATATGGTTGAGGTTTCTTTGTGGGTAAGTGTTTGGGGTTAATAGTGCTTAAGGTTAAGGGTGTTTTAGGGATGATGGTTTACGGGTTTTAGTGGGGGTGGGTTTATGTGTTTTGGGGCTAATGGTTTAGGGTATTTTATGGTTGAGGGTTTAAGATTTTTTTTGTGTCTAAGTGTTGATGGTTTCTCTACAGATATGGTTTTAGTGTTATTTGGTTTGGTGGGTTTTTGATTTTTTGGGATGAGTTTTTAGGGTACTTTGGGATGAAATTTTAGGGTTTTATGGGGAAAAGAGTTTAGGTTTTTTTAGGGATGACGATTTGGGGTTTTTTAGTGTTGTGGATTTATGGTTTTTTTTGGGGATGATGGTTTATATTTTTTGATTCCAAGGGTTTATGGATATTTTGGTTGGAGGGATTATGTTTTTGGGGGATTAGGGTTGATATTTTTAGGGTCTTATGGTTTACTATTTTTGGGGGATGGGGTTTTAGGTTTTTTTATGGATGATGGAATAGTGTGTCATATGGAGGGTTTGGTATTTTTTTGGGATTAGGATTTATGGTTTTATAGGGATGTGGGTTCATTGTTTTTTGGGGAAAAGGATTTACAATTATTTAGTGCAGAGTGGTTAGGGTTCTTTATTATGAGGTTTTAGGGTACTTTTGAGGATGAGAGATTACTGTTTTTTGGGGGATGGGTGATTAAGGAATTTTGTGGATGGGGGTTAAATAAATTTCTTGGATTAGGGTTCAGGGAATTTTGGGGATGGGGGTTCAGTGTTTTTGGTATTTTGGGATATGAATTTTTAGGGGCTATGGTTTTTTAGTTTTGATTGGGTGAGGGTTTAGGGTTTCTTATGGATAAAATTTTAGGGTTATTTCAGGTTTAGGGTTTTTTTTGGGGGCTGACAATTTTGGGTTCATTGGGTCTAAGGGATTAATTTTTTCTTAGAGTTTATTTATTTGTACCTCATCATTTAGGATTTATTGGGGCAGAGAGGTTAGTGAGTTTTTGGGCAGAGTTTGGTACTCTTTAGGGTTGGGTTTCCATTTTTTGGGATGTGGGTTTAGGATTTTTATTCCATTAGGAAATAGGGTATTTTAGGGATGATGGTTTAGGTTTTTTGGGGATGGAGGGTTCATTTTCCTTTAGGGAAGTCATTATATGGTCATTTGGTGTCATGCGTTCAGGGTCATTCAGGGATAAGGGTATAGGGTTTCTTAGGGATGAGGGTTTAGCATTTTTTATGTTTGAGGTTTTGGGTTTATTTGTTGTTGAGTTGTTATGTTTTTTTGCAGATGAGTTTTTAGGGTTTTGTTTGGAATTATAGTTAATGGTTTTTTGGGGTTGAGTGTTTAATGTTTTAGGGATGAGGTTTTATGGGTTTTTGGTCCTGAGGGTTGAGGTTTTTTGTGGATGAGGGTTGAGGTTTTTTGGGGGCTAAGTGTTTAGGATTTATGGGGCTGAGGGTTGTAGGGATTTTTTGGATGGTGGTTTAGGGTGATTTTAGGTAGAGGGAGTATTGATTTTTGTGGTTAGTGAGTTTTGGATTTTTTTAGAGTTTGGGTTTCCATTTTATGGATGTGGGTGTAGGTTTTTTTGGCCACGAGGGTTTTTGTTATTTTGGGGATGACGGTTTAATATTTTTTGGGTCTAAGAGTTCAGGTTCTTTTAGGGCTAGTAGTTTTGGGTAATTTGGTGATGTGGGTTTAGGGTCATTTGGAGATAATGGTTTAGGGTTTTGCGGGAATGAGGGATTAGTTTTTTTTATGTATGAGGTTTCTGGGTTTTTTTGGGGTTAAGTGTTTATGGTTTTTTGGGTATGAGTTTTTATGGTTTTTTGGGAATGAAGGTTTAACGTTTTTTGGGGTTGAGTGTTTATTTTTTTTTGAGACAGGGTTTTAGTTTTTTTCGTCCAAAGGGTTGAGGTTTTCTTTGTGGCGGTGGGTTGTATTTTTTTTTGGCTATGTGTGGAGGGTTTATCGGGCTGAGGGTTGAGGGTATTTTGTATATGATGGTTTAGGGTGTTTTTTTGCTATGGGATGATGGTTTTTTTAGATAGGGGTTGAGGGTTCTTTGTGTTTAAGGGTTGATTGTTTTTTAGGGCTCAAGGGTTTGTGTTTTGTTTTTGGGATTGAGGATTTAGGATTTTATGGGATGCTTGTTATGGGATTTTTTCGGGCTGAGGGTTGGGTGTTTCTGGGGGAAAATTGGTGAGGGATTCTTTAGGGATAACAGTTTAGGATTGGGTGGGGCTAAAGGTTAAGGGATATTTGGGGTTGAGTGTTGAGTTTTTTTTATGCTGTTTTTTGGTTTTTGGGGGAATATAGATGATGATTATTTGTGGATTGGGGTTGAGTGTTGACTGTTTTTTGGGGATGCTAGTTTTTGGTTTTGGGGGAATAGAGATGATGGTTATTTGGGGATTTGGGTTGATGGTTTTTTGGGGCTGATGATTTTGGGTTGTTTTTGTGATAATAGTTGATGGTTTTGGGTATTACGGTTTAGGGTTTTTTGGGATGGATAGTTTAATATTTCCTAGGGGTAAATTTTTAGGGTTTTTCAGTAGTAGGGGTTAGGAGTTTTGATAGTTAGATGGTTTAGGTTTTTTGGTGTTTTATGCATTACGATTTTTTTGTGGTTGAGGATTGGGGGTTTTTTGGGACATTGGTTTTAGGGTTTTTAGGGCTAATGGTTTATTGAATTTAGAGATGAGAGTTTAGGATTTTTTAGTTAAGGGTTGAGAATTATATAGGGTTTATGGATTAGAGTTTTTTTTGAATGAGGTTTAGGGATTTCTGTAGCAGAGGATTTAGGGATTTTTAGAACTAGGTGTTTAGGGTTTTGGAAGGCTGGGGAATTGGGGTTTTTTGGGTTGAGGTTTCTGTATTTTTTGGGGATGAGGGTTTTGATTTTTTTGGTCTATGGGTTTAAGTATTTCTACGATTGAGTTTCTATGATATTTTAAGGATAAGGGTTTTTTTGTGGCTAAGGGTTTAGTGTGTTTGGGGGCTCAAGATTTAGAGTTTCTCTTGTAATGTTCGTTTAGATTTTTTTGGAGTTGGGGGATTTTTATTTTTTTAGGAAGAGGTTTTATGGTTTTATGGGAATGAGGGTTTAGGGTTTCATGGGGAAGGTGGTTTAGGTTTTTTAGGGATGATGGTTTTTTTTATGGATGAGGGTTTAGTGTTTTTTGGTGCATAGGGTTTAAGGTCTTTCTGGGATAGGGGTTTAGGGTTTTTGGTTATTAGGGTTCTGGATTTTTTGGGTTGACAGTTTCAGATTTATTGTGGATGAGAGTTGTAGTTTTTTGGGTATGAGGGTTTAGGTTTTTTTGGTGAAGCAAGTATTTGGGATTTTGGGACTAATGGTGTAATTTTTCGATGGATGAGGAATTAGGGTTTTGGGGGGTTCAGTGTTGGGGTTTTCTTGGGTATATTGGATTATATTTTTTTGGGCTCATGGTTTTAGTTTTTTAGTGGTGAATGTTTACGTTTTTTGGGGAGTAAGGTTTAATGAATATTTGGAATGAGGGTTTAGTAATTTTGGGGACACAGTTTTTGGTTTTTCTAGGGATAAGGGTTTATTTTTTTTAGGAGGGATATGGTATGTGGGTCCAAGGGTTTAGTAATTTTGGGGTTCAGATGATTTGGGTTTATGCGGTAAGGTGTTTAGGGATATCTGGGGATAAACGAATAGGAGTTTTGGGCTTGTGGTTTTGATTTTTTTAAGGTTGAGAGTTGGATGATTTTTTGGCCTATGTGTAGAGGGTTGTTGGGGATGATCATTGCGGGTGTTTTTTTTGGGTTGGGGGGTGAATATTTTTTGGGGGGATGTGGGTTGAGGGTTTATTGTGGATGTGGGATGAGGGTAAAATGTTGTTTGGGGATGAGGGATGAAATTTTTTTTGGGGACATGGGTTTAGGTTTTTTCATGTTTTAGTGTTTCATTTTTTTGGATGAGGGTTGTTTATTTTTTTGGGCCCTGATGGATTACAGTATTTTCATGCGTTAAGATGATGTTTCTTAGGCCTAATGGTTGAATTTTTTTGGAAGAGGGGCGAGGAATTTTTTGTGCTGAGCATTGGGGGTTTTATGGATGTAGGGTCAGGGTTTCCTGGGGATGCGGTTTCATGTTTTCCTAGGGATGAGGGAATAGGGTTTTGGGGGGTTTAGGGTTTAGGGTTTTTTGGGGCCATGAGTTTCATGTTTTTCTGGGGGTGAGTGTTTAGGGTTTTTTGGGTATGATTTTTTTGGTCTTCTATGTGACAAGGGTTTAAGGTGCGTTTCAGTTGAGGTTTTAGTATTTATTGGGGGATAGGTTTTAGGGTTTCTTGGGTACAAGGGTTTTGTGTTTCTTGCAGATAAGGGTATAGGGATTCATGGGAAGAAGTGTTTCGAATTGCATGTGTATGTGGTTTTAGGATTTCATAAGTCCCAGGTATTACGGATTCTAGGGGCGGAGGGTTTAGGGTTATTTAGTGTTGATTGGTTAGAATTTCTTAGGGTTGAGAGTATAGGGTTTTTGGGGCTATGAATTTGTGATTTCTTAGGGAATATGGTTTAGGGTTTTATAGGGAAGAGGGATGAGGGTTTATTGGGATTGATTGTTGAGGTTTTATTATTGATGAGGGTTTAGAGTTTTTTCATGTTTAGAGTTTAAGGTTATTTGGGGATGAGGGTTTTTACTTTTTAGAGGCTAGGGGTTTATGATTTTTTGGGGTATAGTGTCAATGGGTTTTTTGGGATCATGGTTTAATGTTAATATATGACGAGGAATCATGGTTTTTTGTGTAAATGGGATTAGTGATATTTGTAGTTGATGGTTTAGAGAATTTTTTAGATGACGGGCCAGGGTTTCTTTGGGGCTTATAGTTTAGTGTTTTTTGTATATGAGGTTTTGGGATTTCATGGGGATGAGGGTTGAGGGATTCATGGGACTGATGGTTTAGTGTTATTTTGGATGAGGTTTCATGGTTTAATAGGGTTTAGGGCTCATGTGTTTTGGGGTTGAGGGTAAGGTTTTATTTGTGTTGTCGGTTAAAGGGTTATTATTGATGAGGGTTCATAATTTTTTGTGGCTGAAGGTTCAGGTTTTCTTGGGGATAAATGTGTAGGGTTTCATGGGGAGGATAGTTTCTGGTTTCATGGGGATGATAGTTTAGGGTTTCCTTGGGATAATGATTAATGGTTTCTTGTTGAAGAAGGTTCCTGGTTTCTTATAGCCGAGGATTCAATGATTCCTATTGCTGTGTGTTAATGGGTTATTGGGGTTGAGGTATTATTTTTTGATGGGGATAAGGGTTAAGGGTTTACAGTGGATGTGGGATTAGGGTTTCTTGGTGATGAGGGTTCAGGGTTTCATGTGGTTGAGGGTACAAGATTTCATAGTGAAAAAGTTTTAGGTTTTATTGGAATAAATAGTTAAAAATTCATATTTCCCATAGATTAGGGTTTCTTATGGATGATGTTTTATGGTTTATTATGTTTTTGGTTTTAGGGGTTCTTTGCTTCGATGGTTTATGATTTCGTGGGTATGATGGCATAAGTTCTGTTGGGGATGAGTGTTTAGGGTTTGTTAGTGTTGTTGGTTTAGGGTTTCTCGGGCAGAATGTTTTGGTTTTGTTGTGGCTGCGGTTTTAGGGTTCATTGGTGAAGAGGTATTAGGGTTTTTTGGGGGTTATGGTTTTGGATTTCTCTGTTTGGAGGGTTTATGGTTTAATGGGATAGAGTGTGTAAATTTTTTAGGTTGGGCATTTTGTGTTTTTTTGGGAAAATGTTGTTGGGTTTTTTTTGGGGCTAACAGTTTAGGAATATATGGGGATGAGGGATAAGGTTTTTCATGGGATATAGTTTAATGAGATTTTAGGGATGAATGTTTAGGATTTTGGGGTACAGTGTGTTAAGTGATATTATAGGTTGGGTGTTAAGGTAATTTTTGTGATGAGGGTTTAGGTGTTTTTTGGATAAGGGATTAGGGTGTTTTTTGGGATTATGATTAGAGTTTTATGGGGTTTATGGTTTATGGTTTTTTGATGTTCAGGGTTTTTTGAATTTTGGGATTTATGTTAAAGGGTTTTATGAGACATATGGTTAAGAGTATTTAGGTAGAGGGTTGATGTTTTTTTTGGGGTTGAGAGTTGAGTATTTTTTTGGGTCTTATGGTTAAGTGTTTTTCGGGTATTAGGGATTAGGGTTTCTTGGGATGAGGCTTTAGTGTTTTGTGAATAATGGATTATTGTTTCTATGAAATGAGTTTTTTATGGTTTTATGGGGTTTAGGGTTTAGGGTTTTTTAGAGCTAAGGGTATAGGGTTTAGTGGGGTTGAGGGTATAATGTTTTCTAGGGCTGGGGTTTTTGTGGTTTTCAAGGATAGGAGTCTCTATTTTATTTTGGGATGATTGAATAGGGTTTCTGGGATAAGGGATGAGGTTTTTATTATGTTTAGAGTTTATGGGTTTTGTGTATAATGGTTGAGGATTTTTTAGGTCTTGAGGGCTGTGGTTTTTTTGGGATGATGGCTGACTGTTTTTTGGGGATGTCAGTTGAGTTTATTTTATGGCTCAGGGTATAGGGTTTTATGGGTTGAGTATTCTCATGTTTTTGGCCACAAGGGTTTTGTGTATTTTGGGTATGATGTCCACATATATTTCTTGGATAATTGTAGATTTTTTGAGGGGCTAAGGGTTTATGATTTGTTGCAGTTTATTGATTAGGTTTTTTGGGCCATAGATTTTTAGGATTTTTTTGAATGAGGGGTTTGGGTTTTCTTGGGGATGAGGGTATAGGGTTTGTGGAGAGGAGGTTTATGGTTTTTTGGCTTAGGTTTTCGTATTTTTTTAGGGCCAATGGTTTTTGGTTTTTAGGGGATGAGGGTTTAAAATTTGGCAGAGATGGGGTATTAAGGTATTTAGAGGATGTGGGTTGATTTTTTTTGGATATAGGGTTTTGGGATTTGGTAGGATGAGGGTTGATTGTTTTTTGGGGATGAGGGTTTATCATTTTTTGGGCTATGGGTTTAGGGTTTTTTGTGGCGGAGTGTTTATTTTTTTGGGCTAAGGGTTGAGGGGTTTTTGCGGTTAAGGGATCAGGTTTTTAGGTCATTGGTTTGAGGTTTTTTTGGGTCTATGTGGTGATGTATTTTTGGGAAGATGGATGGGGTTTTTTAGTGAAAAAGGTAGAGGTTATTTCAGGATGTGGTTTCAGGGTTTCCTAGGTTTTAAGTTTTAGGGATTCATGGGGATAGGATATAGGGTTTTTTGGGGATTTGGGTTGACAGCTTTTTGGGATTGGTGGGTTAGGGTTTTTTAGAAATCGGGGTTTGGGTTTTTGGGGCTGTGGGTTTTTAGTTTTTCTATTATGAGGGTTTGTGATTATTTATGGATATGGATTTAGGTTTTTTATAGCGGAGCGTATAGAGATTTTTCATGTGTTGGGTTTTTTGGGGATGTGGTTTTAGTATTTATATGGGTTTAATGTTTACAGTTTTTTAGGGATGTGGGTTTAGGTTTTATTATGGATAATGGATGAGTGTTTTTTTAGGATAAATTTTTATGGTTTATTGTTGATGAGGGTTGATGGGTTTTTAAGGATAAGGGTTTTTAGTTTTTTGGGGCTGATGGTTGAATGATTTTTTGGGAATTTGGGTATGGGTTTTTTTAGGGTGAGGGTTGAGGGTTGATGGTTTCTTTTGTTGCTGGTTGAGTATATTTTTAGGATTAGGTATTGTGGTTTTTTAGGGATTTGGATTATGTTTTATTCATGGGTGAGAGTTTAGGGTTATTAGGGTTGATGTTTTAGAGTTTTTTGGGATGAGGGTTATGTGTTTTTTGTGGATAAGGGTTTAGGGATTGTAGTGGTGGGGAGGGTTTATGATTTTTTTGGTGACCAGGGTTTACATTTTTTTTTGTCATTTTGATTAATTTTTTTTGGATAAGTGTTGAGTGTATTTTTGTGTCATGTGTTGACTTTTCATTGGGGTTGAATGTTTAGGGTTTTTAGAGCTATGTATTGAGGAATTTTTTTGGGATAAAAGATTAAATTTTTTTTGGAAGAGGGTTTAGGGTTTCATGGGGCTTTGGGTTTGTGTTTTTTTATGTTTAGGGTTTAGGTTTTTTTGTGTACGAGGGTTTAAGTTTTTGAGGGCTGGGTGTTTATGGTTTTCATTGAGTTGAGTGTTTATGAGTTTTCGGGAATTAACGATTAATTTTTATTGGAGATGAGGGTTTAAATTTTTTTTCATCTAAGGGGATAGGGTTTTGTAATTCTAGGAGTTAATTAGTTTTTATGGATTATATGTTATAATTTTTTTGGGGATGAGGCTTTATTATTTTTATGATTTATGGTTTTTTATATTTTGGGGCCAAGGGTTTTTTTTGATATTGGGATGAAGTTTTATGTTTTCTTGTCAAGATGGTTTTGGTTTTTTTCGGATGAGTTTTTATAGTTTTTGGGGGATGAGGGATTAGGGAATATTGTGTAAGGAGATTTAGGATATTTTGGGATGATAGTTTTGGGTATTTTTTGGATGTGAGTTAATGAATTTTTTTGGCCGGAGATCGTTGGTTTTTTGGGAAGAGGTTTTAAAGTTTTTTTGGGTTAACTTTTTAGAAATTATATGTGTTAACGGTTGAGGGTTTTTTAGGGATGTGGGTTTAGGGTTCTTTTGGTATGAGGGTTTAGGATTTTTTGGGGATGAAGGATATGGTCTTTTGGTTTTAAGTGTTATTGGTTTTCAGGGTTTTGGGTTTTTTAGTGATACGAGTTTAGCGTTTTTTGGGTTAGGGAGTTTTGTATTTTTTAGGGATTTTGATTAGTGTTTTTGTATTTAGGGTTTAGGTTTTATTCCATTTAAGTTTATGGATTTATTTATGTGGGTTTAGTTTTTTTCGGCCTGAGGGTTTATGTAATTTTAGGACTGATGGTTTAGGATTTTGGGGGAAGGGGGTTTAGGGACATTTGGGGAGAAGGGTTTAGGTTTTTTGGATAGGGTTTTAAGGGGTTTTTTGGGGTTGTGTGTTTAGGGTTTTTTATATCTAAGATTTTATGGTTTTTTGGGTATGAGGGCTTAGGGTTTTTTTTGGAATGATGGCATTGGGATTTCGGTTAATTGGGTTTAATGTTTTTTTGGGATGAGTGGTTTGGGGGTTTTGGGGCTGAGGGTTGTGTTTTTTTAGAGTTGAGGAATAATAGTTTTATGTGGCTAAGGGTTAATAGACTTTTGGCGAAAAGGGTTGTGGTTATATTGGTTCCAATTATTTATGGTTTTGGGGATATGGGTTAAGGGTTTTTTGTGAGTGAGGGTTGATTGTATTTTGGGGTTGAGGGTTGAAGTTTCTTTATGCTGGGTGTTTACAGTTTTTTATGATAGTTTAAGATATTTTGGGGATAAGGGTTTTGGGTTTTTTTGGGCTAAGGTTTGGGTCTTTTTTAAGGCTTATTGTTAAGGGTTTCTTAGTTCATATGGTTTTGGGTTTTTTTGGGATATGGGTTGAGGTTTATTTGGTGTTGATGGTTTAGTGTTTTTACGGATGATGTTATTTTTTTGATTTTTTGGGAACATAGTTTAGGGTTATCTAAGGATTTTTTTTGAGTAATTTTTGGGGCTGAGAGTTTCTAGTTTTTTTCAATTTAGGGTTGAGGGTATTTTAGTTTTAGGGATATGGTTTTTTGGGAATGATGGTTCAATGTTTCTTGGGGGAGATATTTTAAGGTTTTTTGGGGCTGAGGGTTATATGTTTTCTATGTGGATGGTTTAGGGTTTTTGGGAAATTAGGTTTATGTGTTTTTAGGGCTGTGGGTTGATATTTTTTTAGGTATTCATGGGCATAAATGTTTAGGTTAATTTTGATATATGGGTTTTGGGATTTTTAGGGCCAAGGGATGAGGTGTTTAAATGGTTGAGGGTTTAGTATTTTTTGGACTAGGGGTATTGGGTTTTTTGGGAATGAGGATTATGGTTTCCTTCGGACAGAGGTTTTTGGGATTTGCGTTTTTTGGGGCTTTGGTTTTAGGATTCCTTTGGGATGAGGGTTTAGGATTGTTTGTGCTGAGATTTTTGGTATTTGGGGTATATTTTTATCTCTATTAATGATATGGTTTTTAGTTTTTGGGGTTTGTCAGTCAAGGTTTTTTTGGATTTAGTGTTGAGGGTTTTCTGTCAATGGGGGCATAGAATTTTTTGGCTATTAAAGTCTATTTTTTTGGGATTAGGGTTTATGTTTTTCTGGGCTAAGGGTTTGGGATTTTATGTTTCTAAGGGTTTAGGGTTTTTTGGTGATGAGGGTTCAGGTTTTGTAGGGGTTATTGGTTTGGGTTTTTATGGATTATTGTTTAGGTTTTGTTGTGGGATGAGGGTTTAGGTCAATTTTTTCATGGGGGATTAGGGACATTTTTTGATGAGGGTATATGATTTTTGGATAATGATTTATTTTTTTTGGTTTTGAGGTTTTAGGGGTTTTTGGGTCTAGGGGTTTAGGGTTTTTTTGTGTATAGGGTTTTGCGATTTTTTGGATATATGGTTTAGTTTCTTTGGGGAAGAGGGTTTGGGATTTTCTGGGATAATGGGTTGATGTTATTTTGGGATGATGGCATAGAATTATTTTGGAATCGTGGTTTAGGTTTTTTGGGTTGAGAGTTTATGGTTTTTTGGGACTGATGGTTTAGTGATTTTTGGGGGTGAGGTTCTAGAAATTTTTGGGGTTGAATGTTTATAGTTTTTTGGGGATGAATGTATTGGGTTTTATGGGGATGATGGTTTAGGGATTTATTGGTTGGTTGGTTTATGGATATTTTAGATGGGGGTATAGAGTTTTTCTGGGATAGGGGAAATGGTTTTTTTGGAATGATGGTTTATGGTTTTTGAGGCTGACAGTAGAGGGATTTTTAAGGATGAGGGTCAAGGGTTTTTTGGGGCACATTATTTAATGATTTTTTAGCGTAGAGGTATGAATGATTTTTTGTGATGACTTTTTTTTGGGTTAGGATTTTTAGTTCTTTTGGGATAAAAGTATATGGTTTTCAGGGATTATGGTTAATGATTATTAGGGGCTAAGGATTGAAGTTTTTTTGGCTAAGGGTTTTGGTTTTTTGGGTATGATGGTTTATAATTTTTGTATCCAAGGGTTTATAGTTTCATGTGGATAAGTGTTTATTATTTTTGGGGATATGGGTATAGTTTGTTTTGTTCGATTTTTTGTTTTTTGGTAATTGTTTTGGGATTTATTGGGGTTTTTTGTTATAGATATTTGGGGAGGTGGTTTTAGGGTTTTGGGGATGATGAATTATTATATTTGATGTTGTGGGTTGACGGTTTTTTTCTTAGGATTTTTTTTATTTTGGGATTGGATATATTGTTTTATATATGATAATAGGGTTTTTTGGGGGAGAGGGTTAGGGTTTTAAGGTTCTCATGGTTGAGGGGTTTGGGGATGATGGTATACAGTTTTTAGAGAATGAGTTTTTTTCCATAAGAATGAGTGTTACATGTTGTTTGGGGGATGGATTAGGCTTAATTGGGGAATCATGTATTTGGGTTTTGGTGTATTTCCATTTAGATTTTGTTAAGGTTAATTTTTGTGGTTTTTTAAGGCATATGGATGAGAGTTTTTTACTGCTGAGGGTTGACGGTTTTAGGGGCTGTGGGTTGAGTGTTATTTGGGGATAAGATTAAAAGTATTATTGGGGAAGGGGGGTATAGGGTTGTTTGGATCTTTGGTTTGAGAGTTTTATACAGCTGGAGGTTTAGGGATTTCTGGGACTGAGATTTTAGGTTTTGTTGGCATTAAGGGATTAGGGTATCTATAGGACGAGGTTTTAGGTTTATTATGGGTTGGTAGTTTAGGTATCTTTGGATATGGGGGTTTACGGTTTCTAGGGGTTGAGGGTTTAGAGTTTTTTAGGCATGATGTATTAGGGTTCATTGGGGATGAGTCTTTATATATTATTAAGGATGAGGGTTTAGGGTTTCATAGGGATGGGGTTTTAGTGTTTGATAGTGCATTGGTTTTAAAGCATAATGGGGATAATTTTTAGGGTTTCATAAGGATGCAGGATTAGGGTTTCATGGGGATTAGGGTTTACGGTTATTTTGGGGATGAGGGTTTTTGGTTTCCTGAGGCTGATGGATTATAATTTCTTGGGGGTGAATGCTTAGGGTTTTTTTGGTGGCAGAGGGTTGTGGTTTCTTCTTGGTTGAGGGTTTCAGATTTTTTTGTGGAGGGTTTAGGGATTTTTGAGGCTTAGGATATACGTTTTTTGAGTTTGAAGGATTAGGGCAACTTGGGGCTATGGGTTTACATTTTATTGGGGCCGAGTGTTCAGCATTTATTGTTGGTAAGGGTTCAAGGGTTTCTATGGATATAGGATTGAGGATTTTGTATATAACGTTTTAGAGGTTTTTGGAACTGGGAATCCATGATTTGTTGGGGATGACAATTTAGGGTTTTTTTGGGTGTGGTTTAAGTGTTTCTTAGGGATCAGGGTTCATGTTTTCATGGGGATGTCGGTTCTTGGAATTTTAGAGATGATGTCTTATGGTTTCTTATGTATGATGGTTCTAGATTTCCTGGAGTATATGTCTAAGGGTTTCTTGGTGGAGAGGTTTGGGTTTTTTTACGGCTAAGGGTTCTTGGTATCTTGGGGTTGAGTTTTCAAGGATTCATGGGGCTAAGGGTTAAGGGTTTCTTGTGGATAAAGATTAAGGGATTCTTGGGACCGATCGAATAGGGTTTCATTAGGATGATGGTTTAGTGTTGCTTAGGGATGAGTGTTCAAGGTTTCTTATGGATGAGGGTTATGGGTTTCTTATGGATGTGGGTTCTTAATTTCTTATAAATGAGGGTTAAGAGATTCATGGGGTTAGGTTTTAGTTATTCTAGGGGGTGATGGTTTAGGGTTTCGTTGGGATATGGGTTAATGGTTTCATGGGGATGAGGGTTGAGGGTTTCTTATTTCTGAGGGTTCAATGTTTATTGGTGATAATGAATATGGTTTTTTGGGGATTATGGATCAATGATTAATAGGGATGATGGATTATGGTAATTTCAGATTAGGTTTTCATGTTTCATTTGTTTTATGGTTTAGGGATTCTTGGTTTTGAGGGTTTTAGTTTTCTTGGGTATAAGGGTTTAGGGTTTTTTGAGACTGAGGGTTTTATATTATTATTGTTATTGTTTTATATTTCCCTAGCACTGAGGTTTTTTTTATCATAGGGATATGTGTTTAGGATTTATTAGGGTATATGATTTTGGATTTCATGGAGGATAGGGTTTAAGGATTCATCATTTAATGGTTTTAGGATTTCCTAGGCATAAGGATTTTGGGGATCTTGGGGTTGTGGGCGTTGTTTTATTTTTGGAAGAGGGTTTATGGGTTTTTTAGGCTAAGAATTTATGGATTTTGGGGTTAAGGGTTTAATGATTCTTAGGGTTGAGGTTTTGGGGTTTTTTGGTAATAAGGGATTCTGGGTTTTTTGGGATGAAGTTTCAGGTTTTTTCGTACTACGAGTTTAGGGAATTTTGGCGACGGGGTTTATAATATTTTGGTGGTGAGGGATTAGGGTTTGTTGTTGCTAAGGGTTTTGGATATTTTGGGGTTTTTGTTTAGGATATATTATGGATAGGTTTCAGGGTTTTTGGTTGTTGGGGGTTTGGGGTTTTTTGGGGCTGATGGGTTACAATTTTCTTTGGGGTTAAGAGATTAATGGATTTTGGACTGAGGGTTGATGTTTTTTGGGGATATGGGTTGATGTTTTTTTGGGGCTTAGGGTTTGGGGTTTTTTAAGTCATAGGGATTCAATTTTTTTATGGATGAGGTTTTAAGGTTTTGGGATTGAGGGTTTTATTAATTTTTTGTATGAGGGTTTATGGTTTTATAGTTTCAAGTATTTAGGATTTTATGGATCAAAGGGTTTATTATTTTTCATTCTTGAGGGATAAGGGTTTTCTATGACATTGGGTTAGTATTTATTGGGGGTGCGGTTTAGATCATATGGAAGTGGGGTATATGGTTGTTTGGGGATGAGGTTTATTGATTTCATGAGGAAGAGAGTTTAGGGTATTTTATTGAAGAGTGTTATAGTTTTTTAGGGATGATGGTTAAAGGGGTTTTATGGCTGAGTGTTAAAGGTTTTTAGGGGATGTGGGTTGAGGGAATTTCAGGGTTAAGGGTTGAGGGTTTTGGGTTTTGGGTGTTTGTGGGATGAGGGTTTATGGTTTTCTGGGGATACTAATTGTGTATTTTTTTGGGGCTGATGGTTGAGGGGTTTTTAGGGGTGGGGGTTTAGGGTGTTCTGGGATAGACATTTTAATGTTTTGGGGTAGAGGGTTTAGTATTTTTTGGGGCTATGGATTAAGGTTTATTTAGGGATGAGGGTTTATGGTTTTCTATGTTAAGGGTTTAGGGTTTTTGGGGGTGAATGGTTTATGTTTTTTTTGGAGATGATGGTTTAGGGATTCTTGGGATAATGATTTAGTGTTTTTGGGGAGGGCTGTTGGGTTTTCTTTTCTAATGAGGGATGATTGTTTTTTGGTTTGAGGGTACAAATTGTTTCCTTGGTTATGTGTTTCAATTTTGCGGGGCTGATGGTTTAGGGATTTTTCGGGATAAGGCTTAAGGGTTTTGGGGGGTTGTGGGTTTATGGGTTTTGTGTATGAGTGTTTCATTTGGGGGGGGGGGGGGGGGGTAGATGTTGGGGTTTATCTAGACATGAGGGATTATGTTTTTCGGTTTTGTATGATGAGGGTTTTCTTGGTATAAAGTTTTTATTTTTTGGGGTTTGAGGGATGAGTGTTTTTCATTGCTGGGTGTGGTGGGTTTTTGGGTAGTGTGTTAAGGATTTCCTAGTGCTAATGTTTCATGGTTTTTTGGGACTAATTATTTAGTTTTTTTGGGACTATGGGTTTAGTTTTTTGGGGGTTAGATTTTTATGGTTTTCTAGGGAAGAGGGTTTAGAGTTTGTTTGGTATGAGGGTTTAGGGATTCATAGGGATGATAGTTTAGGTTTTCATGGGGTAAAGGGTTTATGGTTTCATATGTTTGAGGTTTTCAGATTTCATAGGTCTGTGGGTTTTGGGTTTCTTGAGGATTAGGGTTTATGGATTCTTATATATGAGGGTTTAGTGTTTCCTTGGGATGTGGTTTAAGGCTTACTTGGGTCTTTGGGTATACGGTTTCTGATGCTATGGTTTTTTGGTATTTTTTGTGATTAAGCTTTAGTTATTCATGGGATTTTTTTTAGTGTATTTTTTGGATAAGTGTTTTTCATTTCGTATTGTTGATGGTTTTGGGTTTATTGGGGTACTGTAATTTGTTTTTTTACTATTACAGGTTTGAGGAGTTTTTGGGGAAGAGAGTTTAGGGATTTCTGCTGTCGAAGGTTAATTTTTTGGGGGATGAGTGTTCTATGTTATTTGGGGATGAGGTTTCAGGGATTATTAGGTCTGAAGATTCATGTTTTTCTAGGGTTGGGGGTTCATTGTTTACTGGGGATGTGGGTTTCAGGTTGTCTATGGCTAAGGATTCATGGTTTATTATTCCAGATTTTTTTCGGTTTTTGGGGATGATGGATAATGGATTTTTGGGGCTGATGGAAATATGTGTTTTTCTGAAGAGGTTTCGAGGTTTCTTGGGGATGGGGGTTTAGGGTTAGATGAAGAGATGCTTCCTAATTTCAAGGTTATATGGTTTCAAGGTTTTATAGTGCTAAGGGTTCAGGGGTTCTTGGATCTATGTATTCATTGCTTCTTAGTGATGTGGGGTCAGTTTTTCTTGGGGCCGTGGGTTTAGGGTTTCATGGGGCTAATGGTCCTAATTGTCTTGGGGATAAGGATTCAAGATTTCATGGGGATGATATATTAGGGATTCTTGGGTATGAGGGTTCATCGTTTCTTGGGGAATAGATTTTAATGATCCATGTTGTTTCCGGTTCGCGGATTATCTGTTATGAGGGCTTAGTGTTTCTTGTGGAATCGGTTTTATAGATTCTTCGGTCGGAGGTTTGAGGTTTTCCAGGGTTAAGGGTTCAGTTATTCATGGGGTTGAGGGTTTATTATTTATTGGGGTTTAGAATTAATATTTTTTATGAATTATTGTTCAATTATTCCTAAGGTTATTGGTTTAGGGTTTCTTCCATCTATGTGTATAGTGTTTCATAGTTCTAAGGGTTTAGGGTTTCATGTTTTTTAGAGTTTAGGTTTTCATGTTTCTGCATGCTTAGGTTTTTTTGGGTCTGATGGTTTAGGGTTTCTAATTGATAATGGTTTAGGGTTTCATGGGGCATAGGGTATAGGGTTTCATCCGGTCAAGTGTTTAGTTTTTCTTTTTGGTAGAGGGTTTAGGGTATATTGGGGGTGAGGGTTTAGGGTTTCATGGGTTGGAGGGTTTATTGTTTATTAGGGATAAGGGTTTAGGATTTCATATATAGGATAGTTTAGGGTTTATTAGGGCTCAGGGTTAATGGTTTCATGGGGAAAGGGTTAAGGGTATCTTTGGATTTAGGGTTTCGGGTGTATTTGGGCTAAGGGTCTACGGTTTCATGGTTATTAGGATTTAGGGTTTATATGGGATGATGATTTCAGGTTTATTGGGGATGACCATTCATGTATTCCTGGATATGAGGTTTTAGGGGTTCTTGGTGATGAGGGTTTATGGTTTCCTAGGAATGATCATTTTTTCTAATTTTTTTAGGATAAGGGGTTATGGATTCTTGGGGTTGAGGGTTTGGTGATTATTTGGGTCGAGGGTTAGTGTATCTTGGGGTTGAGGGTCTCAGGTTTCTTGGTGCTATGGTTTTAGGTTTTCATTGAGCTGAGGTTTAAGGGTTTCTTGTGGATGAAGGTTTAGATTTTCTTGGGGATAAGGTTATAGGGTTTTCTAGGGATGACTGTTTAGTGTTTCTTGAGGTTTAGTGATTAGGGTTTCATGGGGATAATGGTTGGGATGAAGGCTTATAGTATCATGGGGGTGATGGTTTATGGTATTTGGGACAGAGAGTTTAGTGTTTTTAGGGATTTGGGTTTCATGGGTTTTTGGGAATGATATTTTATATTTTTTGGGATTAGGAATTTACTAATTTTTTTGGATAAGGATTTATTAAATTTTGTAGATGGGTGTTAGGGGTTTTTTAGACTATGGATTTAGTGTTACTTTTGGATAAGTGTTTTGGTAATTTTTTTGTATGTGGTTTAGATTTTTTTGGGGGTGAGGGTTTATGGTTTTTTGAGGATGGGGTTCATGTTTTTTTGGGATCGTGTTTCATTCTTTTTTGGGACTAAGTGTACATGGATATGTGGAGTTTATTTTTTATGTTTTTGTAGGGATAAGGGTTCACTGTTTTTTCATGATGAGGAATATTAATTTTTTAGGGATGAGGTTTCATGGTTTTTTTAGTCTTATGGATTGGTGTTTTTTGGGATTGAGGTTATAGTGTCATATGGTGTAAGGGTTTATTGCTTTTTGGGGATCAGGGTTTCAGTTTTTTGGGGCTCAGGGTTGTTGGTTTTTTTGGGTCTAGGGTTTATCTTTTTTGGGGGATATTTGTTTAGGGTTTATTGGGTCATAGTGATCATGGTTTTTCTTGGGTTTTATGGATTAGGGTTTTTTGGGACGAGGGATCACTTTTTATTGGGGATAAGGATTTGTGATTTTTTTCTCTATGTTGACATGTGTTTTTATGGATGAGTGTTTATTTATTTTGGGTCTGGGAATTGATGGTTTTTTGGGGCTGTAGATTCTATATATTTTTGGGATATGGGTTCATGGTTTTTTGGGGATTAGGGCTCATAAAGTTTTGGTGATATGGATTCAGGGATTTTTAGGGATGATGGTTTTGGGTTTTTTTGGGGACAAGGGGTCAGAATTTTTCAGGGATAAGGGTTTGACGTATTTTGAGGCTGAGGGTTCAAGGATTTATTTTGCTCTGGCTTCAGGGTTTTGAGGTTGTGTGATTAGGGTTTATGGATTTTTTTGGTTTTCTCGGGTTTTGTGGGGCTATGGGTTTAGGGTTTTTTGGTGACTAGGGATATATCATTTTTTGGGATGAGTGTTTAGGGTATTGTTGGGATGATGGTTTTGGGATTTTTGGAGATGAGGGATTAATAATTTTTTGGGATGATGGTTTAGGTTTTTTTTTGGGAATGATAGTTCTCTGTAGTTTTAGATTGGGGTCTACTATATTTTGTGGACGGGGGTTTAGCTTTTTTGGGCCAGTGGGAGCATTATTTTTGGGGGGATGGGGTTTTATGTTTTTTCGGGATGTGGGATTAGGGTTTCTAGGTGGGGTATTATGGTTTTTTCAGGATGGGTATTGATGGTTTTCTATGGATGGGGGTCTATGGTTTCAATGGTATGTGGGTTCATGGTATTGTTTTTGGATATATGGGTTCAGGGTTTTTTGGGGCAATGGGATTATGGTTTTTTGGGCGAAGGGTTCGGGTTTTTTAGAGGATGTGGTTTCAATGTTTTTTTGGGTGAAGGTTTATGGTTTTTTGGGGGTGAGGGTTTGTGGTTTTATAGGGACGAGTGTTCATTGTTTATTTTTGACGAGGTTTCAGAAAGTTTTTGGGATTTTGGAATGGGGTTTTTTGGAATTAGGGATTAAGTGTTTTTTGTGGATGATTGTTCTATTTTTTTGGGTGGTGGTTCATGTTTTTTTTGGTTTCTTGGTTTAGGGTTTTTTGGGGATGGGGGTTTGGTGTTTTTTTAGACGGAGGGTTCATGTTTTTTTGGGGTTAGTGTTCATGTTTTTTTGGAGAAGAGTGTTCACGATTTTTTAGGGTAAGGGATTTAGGGTATTTTGGGGCTGATGGTTCAGGGTTTTTTTGGGGCTAAAGTTTCGGGGATTTTGGTTGTTGAGGGTTTAGGTATTCCAATGGATGATTTTTAAATGTTTTTTGATGTTTATTTTTATGTATTTATTATGGATGAGGGTTTAATATTTCATAGAGATTAGGGTTAATGATTTTTAGGTGCTAAGGGTTCAAGGGTTTCTGTTGATGGGGTATCATCGTTTCTTAAGGTGATGGTTTATGGTTTATGGGGGATAAGGATATTGGGTTTATTTTGTCTAAAAATTCATGTCATACTAATGTGAGGGTTCTGTGTTTCATAGATAATAGTATTCATGATTTATTGGGGAAGATATTTTTGGGTTTATTGGGGCTGATGGTTTAGGGTTTCCTGGGGATGAGTGTTGATAGTTTCTTGGGGATGAGGGTTTAGGGTTTCTTGGGGTTGAGGGTTCAGGATTTCATAAGGTTTGAATTTTAGTGTTTCTTGGGGATGAGGTTTTAGGTTTTCTTGGTGACTACCACAAAACAGGGCAAGGGAAGTGCATCAATTTATCAGCGCTAAACATAGAGCACTGATAAATGGGGGGTCCTTTATCAGTGTTATCAAAAAGCTCTGATAAATGTAGTCTTTACCTACGGTAAAAAAAGCAACAATATCAGTGTACCATTTTTCAGCACTTTTTTTTACCACTGATAAAGTGTACATTTATCAGCACTATTATTAGTACTGATACAAGTTTTTATTATTAATTTACATAAAATTAGTATATATATATTAAAAATAATGTTTATTATAGTTTATTTAGTTTTTTTAGATTCATTAATTGTATTTATTTTTTTTTAATTTAATATATTTAATATATTTATCTTATTTATAAATATATAATAATTTTTAATATATATATATAATTATAAAGGATTGTTGAAATAAGTATTTATCACCAACGTCGCCTCCACCAATGCTGCATCCTTGTCCTCCTCCTCCTTGGCCACCGTCCTCCTCCTCCGCCGCCTTCTTCTCCGCCTCCGTCGCAATCCCACCTCCACCACGACCTTGCTTCTACTCATCCTACGCCGCCACTGCCCCCTCTTCCTCCTCCTCTGGCCACAAAATCATCCTCCTCCACTTTGAGGTTGGTGGTTTCAAACCATTACCAATGTTTGATGTATTGTTTCATGTACTGTGATATGTAGTTTTATGGTAAGAGGATTATACATGTGGTTGAGTTGGGTGGGGTGATTCAGGATGCTTCAATTGACTGTATAAGGGTGACCCCTATATAGGATAACTCTAACAGGAATTCATTTTGTGAGTTTCAGAATTAGTTAATATTTAATTATGATGGAAATTTCCCTAATTAAAAGATAGATATATGATTAAATTACTTTTAGAATTGTTTTATTTTGATTATTTATATAAAGGAACATTGGATTCCATTGTTTATTATCTTTTTCCTCGTAGCTATTCATTAGGGATGGATCTTGTTTCTTGGTGATTATGAGGATCTGGAGATATCATTGGAGATGTTTTGTAGTCAATCATTGGATAATTTCATTTATTTGTAATTGATGGAGAAATAAAAACATGTGTTGTTTTATATCTAATAGGGGAGATCCAATATATGATAGTTTTGAATTTATGTTAAGAATATTATTTTCCATACTTATAACATTATTCATTAAATGAATTCAAGGGTGTGTTATTTTTCTTAGGCGACACAACTAGAGATCAAACATTGACTCAGCCCATTTACTTTTCCAATGTATTATTTGTTCTATAAAATTATAAGGTAATAGATATTATTCTAGTGTAAAACGATTATTCTCAATAGTGAATCCATCATAAATTATCAAAGGGAATGTATGTGGATGGATTTCATCAGTTGTCAATGTAGTTCATGTGTTGGCTAGTAGGGAGTTGGTCTCAACTCCCTTTTTCTAATCTCCCTATAGATAAATGTTCGCGGGCCACAACGTTTACCTATATAATATTTTTTCCATTGTGAACATCATGTTAATTATCTTTTCCAATGAAAACATTCAAAACTAGCAATAATAGATCTTCATATGCAATTCATGTTAAACAATTGAAATATTTTAATCTAATACTTTATGATTTTTAACAAGGTGATCAATTTTTATGGGAGGTAGAAAGAATATTGATTTGGAGGAGGATATTATCCCTTAGGTTAATTATTCTATGAGTATCCATGTAAAAAATATTCACATTAGTGAGAAATCATCAATAATCAGTCACGATCTATGAGAGAAAATCATAGCCTTAGTAATGCATAAAAGACATAAGTTTATAATCCCTAAGTTCTACACCAACCTTCACCTCATCTCCCCATGGGTGGTTTTCCCTCACCATATGTATGTTTCACCATTCATCAAATATATTGGATATCCTAGGATACCTTTTACCTCGCTTATTCCTTTTATATATTAGTGTTTGACCCACCAATACTATATTTAAATGGACCCAGGTCGATTACAATTTGAAATGTAATGATACCGTCCAAATTGGTATCATAACCAACAACTGAACTGACTTTACAGTAATCTAAGAGGCGTTCATGATCCATATGGGCTAACAATGATCCCCAGGGAAAGTAATAAAATTAATGTGGAATATTTTACACCAAAATTAGAGTAAACTAAAAACTATCTTTCTCCTAAAAATAAGACTTGTCCCATTCATAAGTTGACCATATAGAAAAATAGTAGATATTCCATAAACAAATAAATAGGAAGCAGATATCATAGATGGAAAATAAAATACCACTGTTTACCAATAAAATTGTTTAACATGTGTGTTATCATTTAATAGTTTCTTTTCAATTGGAAATATCTTCTGTCACGCCCCTCTCCTCTGCCGCGAACACACCTCTGCTGCATGTTGAACGACACCTTCGTGGTGAGTTTTCTCCTTTTAATCATTGGTTTCTTCTTGTTCCATTGTTATTACTATTTTATAATGAAGGTTATGTTTAGAAATGTATGTGATAAATGTCCTGCTAAAAACGTGACTGTTGGAGGTCCTTGTTTGCACACTAAATGAATTGCATGTTGGTTTGTTCCTATTGAACATTTGAATATAAAAATTGGTAATTTACATATACTGACTAATGAATGAATGCCCGGGGATGATAAAACTTATGTGATAACCCCTGAATTAAAAAACATAATTTAATAAGTGATGCTTTGTAAAATCTGAAATTGTGATTGTTTGGTTTGTATGGTGTTGCGATTGTAAGCATGATTGTGTGTTTGTATGGTGTTGTATCTGTTGGCATGATTGGTATGAAATTTCTTTTCCATGTTTTTGTTCATCCACTATTGAATATCAATCCAAACTATTCCCATATCAATGGCACCCCCAATTTTTTACTAGTGCAATTCCACCGAATCTTAGAAAACCACTTCACTAGAGGACTCTATGAGACACTTTATGGACACCATAGTAAAATAACCATAACAACACATGTAATGAATCCTTCTTCCCACAATCACTCTATTGAAAAACATACCATCTATTAGTTTAGTACCATATTTATTTAATAGATACTTTATGTTTCTAGGGAAACACTAACTAACCAGTTTACAACAATGCATTTAGATCACATGTGGGATACTAAAACATTCTAGTGCAAGGGATTATCATAGCTAGGTCCATTGATCAGGTGGTTGGGAAGATGGGTGTGATCTACTTTGTTCTTATGTAATGCGTGGATAGGTTGGGGTACTGTTTATTGTAGCTAGTTAAATTGATTATTGTTGGATGATGACCCTAGTTGAATATCTTTTGTGTAATTATTTTGTTAAATATTAATATTACTATATCAAATAGGATGAATATGAATAAAGAGTGGATGAATGAAAATTGGTTCACAAAAGAGTATGAATATGGCGTGAAAGAGTTTATCATGTTTCCAAATGATCATGCATATGACCATTCTCAAATGCTTTGTATGAGTTTACATTGTTTGATATTCAAGACAAATTAGTCCAGAGGAGTTAGAATAAAAATTAATCTATCACTGAATAGATTGAAGATATTCAAGTTCGAATAAACATGGGAAAAAATGTTGGTACTGGATGGGATTGAACTTCATTTTATGGATCATCTGATATGATCACAAGTTTGAGAAATGAAGCGATTGTGTGGATGATGTGATTACAAATGTGAATGATGATGAAGGTTGTATTGAGGAAATGAGAAGGACAGTTGATGATGAACTACAAGATTTTCCAAAGTTTATTGAGAAGTTAAAGAGTTGTGAAAATATTCCATTGTATTCTCATTGCACTAAATATATAGCATTTTTATCTGTAAAGAAGCTAAATAATTTGAAATCAGGCAGTGGGTGGAGTGACTCTAGTTTTACAGAACTACTTGCTCTCCTGAATGACATGCTCATAGAAGATAATGAGCTCTCGAGCAAAACAGATGATGTGAAACAAATTCTACGATCGATGGGTATGATCTCTGAAAGAATACATGCCTTCCTGAATGACTATATATTTTTTCTCAAGGACCACCAGTAACGTAAAGAGTTCCAAAAATGTGGTGTTTCTCAATATAAGAAAGATGAATCAAGTCCTATGAAAGTTGTATGGTACCTTCCAATAATTCCATCATTAAGGCACCTATATGGATGTGAGGAGACTGAAGGACAATTGACATGGATTGTAGATACAATAATTAAATATGGGAAACTATGTTACCTGATAGACTCTCCCTAGTGGAATAGAATTGATCATGAGTATCCTGAATTTCAAAATGAGCCGTGAAACCATCATCCTGCATTATCTACAAGTGGAGTGATTTCTATTAATTTTCAAAGAAGTAGTCACATTATATGGCCTATTATGCTGGTAAATTATTACTTTTCACCATGGTTAGGCATGAAACGAAAATACATTATGTTATCTATGCTTATATCAGGACCACAACAATAGGGTAATGATATTGATGTTTATTTGGATCCATTGATTGAGGATTTTAAATTACTGTGGTATTTAGGTGTTATGTTTTATGATGCTTAAAAAAGTTAATATTTCAATTTGGGAGCCATGTTGTATGGGATGATAAATGTCTTTCCTGCTTATGGAAATTTTTCAGGATATAGCATTAATGTAACTCAAGGGTGTCCTGTTTGTGAACAAGGTAAAGAGTCAATTAATTTGAAACATTCATCGAAAACCAAGTTTGTAGGACATCACAGATTTCTACCCCGACGACATAAGTACCAATTTTGGATGACATCATTCGATGGATGTTCATAAGAACGTACAACATCATATCCACAAATAAGTTATCAATTATATGAAAAAGTGAAAGATGTGGACAATACATTTGGGAAACTGTTTCTGAAAAAACATATGAAAAACTGTTGTAAAAAGAGATTAATTTTTTTAATTACCATAATGTAATTGTTTTTATGTTAGACATTTTCTTGATGTTATGCATGCTGAAAAAAAATGTGATTTTTTCATCGGCATGTTTCTAAATGTACCCCAAAAAATAAATGATAGAATTGAGGCTACTTTGGACATGGTTGAGTTGGGAATAGGAGAAGAGTTAGCATCAGTGAAGGGTGAAAAATGAACATTTATTCCTCCTGCTACTTATACGCTTTCAAGGCAGGAGATAAATCAGTTTTGAAACTTCTTGAATGATGTAAAGGATCCATAGGGGTATTCACCAAATATCAAAAACATCATGTCAATGAGAAATTTAATGTTAAAGGGTATGAAATCACATGACTTTCGTGTTTTGATGCATGATATAATTATGATATATTTACATTTCATTATTCCCAATAATTTCCTCTATACATTAACGAAGCTCTGTTTCTTCTTCCAAGCGATATGTAACGATGTTATAGACCCAGTGACATTTCTATCTATCGAAAGAGAAATTGCCTTCATATAGTGGGAATTGGAAATGTTATTACTGCTTACATTTTTTGATATGATGGTTCATTTGGTGAAAGATATTCGACTATGTGGTCATGTACATTATAGATGGATGTAACCCATTGAACGGTATATGATTATTTTGAAAGGGTATGTAAAAAATCAAAGTCAGCCAGATTTTCGTATTGCAGAGAAATATATTATTGAAAAAGATCTTGAGTTCTGTATCAAATACCTATCTGGTGTGGAAATAATTGTTCATCCTAAATCTCATCACACTAGGTGGCTTGAGGGTAAAGGAATTTTTGGAAGAGAGGTTGTCACAATCAATATTACAGATTGATATCAGGCCCACCATTACATTTTGCATAATAGTTTCGACGTTGACCCATATGTTCAAAACCACAATGAAATTATTAGGAATTAGAATCCATCTTGGGATGAAAAATGTATATCAAATACACATAACCGACAGGTTATAGGATGGGTTTAAGACTATATTTTTTAGAAGTTAGATGAAAATTTGGACTCAATTTCAGAACAACTTCGATGGGTAGCCAGAGGAGAAAGTTTGTATATATTATCTTACAATTATTATGTAGTTAATTGTCATATCTTCTACACTAATGAACTTGATAATGACAGTACCATGAAGAATAGTGGGGTTAAAATTGTGGACGAAGAGATTAAGGTTTATGGTGTTAAGGACATAAATCCAATTTATGTCAATATGTTATACAATGAAATCATCAAACAAATATGGGATTTGGATCATACGAAATTCCAAGTGCCAATTTTTCAATGAAAGTGGATTGATAACTGGAGTGATTTTAAAATAGATGAATTGTGATTCATGAAAATTGATTTTTGTAAGGAAGGGTATAATGAAGAACAATTTATAATGGCATAAAATGTAGTTCATGTATTTTATTTTTCATATCTTGCAATCTCAAACTAGTCAATTATTCAGTTACCAACCAAAACAACTAAATGGTCTGAATAAAGTTCAACAGAGGATGACCATTTCATTAGAACTTCTCAATCATTTCTCAGCTGTCCCAATATAGACATAATTTTTTATGTCAGAGGAGTCCACGATGAAGGGATTTAGATAGTCGATAGAGGGTTCAAATCTCTTCATCTAATAAAAAAAGAGATCACTAATCAGGTTATTTTTTATTGTAATATACATTGTGTTTCATTATGTTATTATATATTCGATTCTACATTTATGTCATCTAAATTAAATGTTAAACCACTTCTGTAGATATTGACTTCTTCACATGCTGATGTGCCCAATACCGAGCCACAATAAGTCTCTCAACCTTCTTCCGCTAGTCCCATTGTGAATGAACAACATGTTTCTCAACCTGTTACTATTTGTCCCAGTGATGAGGTAAAAAAGGATTCCCAACCTATTGTAGTTGGTCCCAGTGTTGATGTTAGTGCTCCAGAGGACCATAATGATGATACTTCTGAGTAAATGGTAGGAAATGAAACCCTGACGGTAGAAAAAAAACATGAGCTCCGTAGTTTGACAATGTTAGCCAAAATCCATAAGGAAAAATAAAATGGAATCAATTATAAGGTGGGATGGAATAATCGAGGCCAGCATATTAACCCCAACAAAGCTATCTTTAGTAGCTACATTGGAATCATTACTTGTAAATGTGTGCTGATTGATATACAGTCGTGGCACCACGTTGTCACCAGGCTTAAGACACTAATGTGGGAAGATATTACGGTAACATTATGATATCATTTCATTAATTTATTAAAACAAAATAAAATGATAAACTATTGACTTACTCTTCAGTATCCATTATAGAGTGAATTTATATTAGATGCCTCACATAAGGAATATGTATTACGAGTTGCATGACAGATTCATAAGGCTTCTACACAATTTGAACGAAATATCATCTTAATGATGTTGAAGGGAAAATCAAGCCGCACACAACTCCTCTTTATGCACAGATGATATCCCAAGGAGCATGGGATGCATTTAGGAGCCATCATGGGGAGTAGACTTTTCAGCTACATTTTGTCTAGTAATACGTTGTTTGACATTGCTTGTATTTATCACTTTTATTGAATTTTTTATGAAACATCCTATCATTGCTAAAAATAATGAAAGGGCAACAAAACCAGCACACCCCTACAGTAAATCAAGGATGGGGTATGCTTTAGTTGAGAACAAATTTGTACGTATTTTAAATCTACGATAATACTTTTTATGATATAAAACTAAAACATAACCATGTTCCTCTATTTATATACATATTTCTGAATCGAAATCGAAAGTCACTTCCATCCCATGCTATGTTCTGTGGAAGGAGGCTCATGTATATAAAGAGGGGATACTGATAGATGAAAACCAAAAAAAAATGTTGGAAACATGTGTAAGTATGACACAATGTAAATTTGATTTTATATAAATCCATATTACATAACAATGACTACTTGTTTTCCTATATTTTCTATCTGAAATAGTCATAGTAATCAACAACACCCACACGAGATGAAGACATACATTCAATGGCCTTGAAGCATCCAGAACAGTATGGCCAGGTTAGAGGTGCATGATTTGGGGTGACACCGGAACATATTTTCAGAAAAAAACAACAAGATGGTCAAACTGAGGAAATGAAAAAGATGAGAGAACAAATAGTTATGTTTCCAGAAGAATTAAAATACCAAATAGAGATGATATAATGTTTTATGGTGGGAGGAATAGAGAAGAACTAAATAAACAAAAACCCATGCGGGAAGATCCTTCCCACCACCCTGCATCAAGGCGATCCATTATCCTCAAACACATGACATACCTGAGGTATTAAATGATATAATAATTGTATTTTTGTAATGTGAATCACATAGACACTGATACCATTCCAGTACTAATATTCTACTGGGTGAAAATGAATGTGATTTATATCTCTCAACTCCCACTTATCTCATTGTAGCAAGGGCTACGATGTTCAATATACATGGAAAAATTCTACACAATAGACAACATCCAACATATCATGTTATAGTGTCGATTAATGTAGCTAATGAGCTGACTGCCAAGATACCTATTCCAAATGACGATGACTAAATTCATATAGTAGAACAAGTTTTTGGAACATTCATCACATGGATGACTGTTCTTGTAAAAAAACATTTTGATAAGGAGGTATCCATTACCAATTTATTATTCAAGATAATCCTTTAACATTTAATGAAAAAAGGTCTGAACTAATGAATGTTATTAAAGAACGAAAAATAGATGTGGGTGAAATTAAATATCAGCTGAAAATATCTCAAGGATCAACCAACCGATTGAAATGATCTACTGAGAGAACTGTCACCCCGCCCGTTCTATATCCATGGTTAATATCATTACCGGATCATGTTCATACAAAGATGATATACATCAATCCGCATACAGTTGATTTTGAAAAAAAAGTAAGAAGAGGGAAAATCAGATTTCATTAGTTTTGAACATGTAAATGAAATCCTCATGTATGAATGGCTAGGCATGTCTGTTGTAAACGTATACATAAGTTATGTTTCCATGTTTTGATTTTACAAAAGATGATATGCTATGATAATTATGACTAAATACATTTCATATTTTTCTCAGGAATATATATGAATAACAATGGATGGGATATCCCCATGAACAAAAATTTAGACTTGTTAGTCCTCACATCAACTGTTCAAAAGAATAAATAGATTCTAATAAAGAGGATGAAATAATGTCATCCCTGCTCAAATCATTTGAAAAGAAAATTACAGATGACAAAAACCTTTTTAATACCGACGATGTAGGGGTAAAACTATATAATTTAATCATATCAACTATATTTTCATTTTATTCATTAATTATTCCTTTTTCTATTTTTAGCTAGCATTGGATGTTGAATTCAGTCAATTTGGATACTACAAAGATTTATTTTTTGGATTCAATGCATGGATATGCAACAAAACGACAACTCTTGATGGAACTATTCAATTTTTAATAGACTAGATCAAACATTTTTTAACTAAGAATTTAGTTTGATGATTTATATTATCATTTAATGAGGATTCTGTCATGATAAGGCAATGTATTATTAATGTCTACTTCATTGAATGAATCTGGGGCCTAAGGGCAGGAATGCCTACAAGATCTACAACTGGAAAAGTATCATGGTGCATATAATAAAATTGAACTATCCAAACACATATAAAATAAATTTTTTATTTTTCTCGATGTTTCTGTAGTGTCTAAAACAACCAAACAGAAAGGAACATGGTTATTATGTTTGTAAATTTTTGAAAGATATTGTATTTCAATAACAAACAAGTGTCCCGAAAGTGGTTTTTTCAAAAACAATTACAAGTTCATTTAAAATATTTATTAATCCTTTTTTGTATTTATAATTTTTTAGTAATACCATTACTATCGAAAAAACTCATATTCACAAGATGATATAGACGTGTTTAGAAACGAATGGGTAGTATAAATGGCGTAAGATTGTACACAAATAGGATGAAGTTGAATTCCTACTACTTATTTTATCCTTATATGATCATTGATATCTCCCCTTTTTACATTTATTGAGAATATATGATCACCCTTTATAATGTTTTATATCCTGAGGTTATGAAGAATTGTTTTATAAATGAATTTTATTTCTAGAAATTCATAACATAATTAGAGACTCTTATGAACTAGTTCTTTATGTTTCTATGTTTCCAAAATCAGTAGACCTAAACTATTATGGCATAGATCATTTATATTCTATATTTTTGTCATTTATGGAGCTGTTTCTACTGATTCGGTGTGTTGGAAGAATATTAGTTGTGAACCACTCCCAAATTTAATAACACAACTAAGGATTCATCACTCCTATTGGTTAACTACCACTTAACGTAGAATCTGATCTGAACATCTGATCCGGCGACCCCATGATACTCTCATCCGATACAAACTCTATGATATCAGCATTCTGCATTCAGTTTTCCTTCAGTTCCTGCACCCATTTACTAGGTAAATGGGTGCATGAAGAGAAGGAAATGTCGATTCTCAATGGTGATATCATATAGATGATGTCGTATGAGATCATCATGGAGATGCGGGATCTGATGTTCAGATCATATGGTATTCTAAGAAGTAGATAACGAATAGTTGTAAAGTGCCGAAAGATTAATTAGTTTTGTTATGTGATTATATTTGGACCAAATAAACCATTTTTTAATATGTAAAGGTAGTGTTATGACATACTATTTCTATTTTAATGAAAAAGTATATAATGAAATGTTAATTTTATTTTCATTCTTCCTTTTAGGGTTAGTTTATTTTAGAAGGTTTATTTCCATGTGATGTGACTTTGTGGAAAGAGCAACGATGTTGTGTCTGCTCAATCACAGAGAAAATCTTGATGTTTGCACAGTAAAATCATTGTCCATAGATCTTTCATCTAAAAAATTGCACAAATAAACCAGCATCATATATAAATATTAATGCCTACGAAAATATGGGTGCCTACACACCTCATATAGAACCTGCATGACATCAATGCCCAGATGCATACACACCTCACATACAAATTGTAGAAGTATAAAAAGGGACTTTGATATAAGGAATTGAATACCTGACTGATTCCATGGGGCTTATATTTTTCTTTTAGTATTTTAAGATACTCTTGGTATTCCATGAAATTTACAATATATAGAAGAGCAATGGGAAATTTATTTCACTAATTACTCAATATTTCATAGCTCTATGAGAACACATAGGTTTTTTCTCTAATTCATATAAGCCTCTTCATGTGATCATGTCACATAAGCTCGTCTGTATGAATACTTCATGTGAACTAATTTTGTGTTCTCATCACATGATCAAATCATGTAAACAAATAACATAATCAAATCAACTCACTTGAACAATGATTCGTCTATTCTTGTCTTATTTACATGATAACATAAACCATCAAGGGTCGTGTAAGCATATAAATCTCCAAGGTTCATTTGATCATGTGATCTTATTATGTTCATGTAATCACATGACTTTGAACAAGTCATGTGATTAATTTTGAAACCTATCTAGATTGTTTTTAAAGGGTTATAACATTATTTTTTGATTAAAACACATATTTAATGATCAAAACTAGAGAATTCTATATAAAATCAGATGTTTGGGTGGTAATTCTGCTGGGTTATTCAATCAAGTGGATGATTCGGGATGAACTCGGGTTGTCCCATCCTAATTTAGAGTACTTCCAAAAAAAGTTGTGGTAGTGCTACAAAAGATAGGATTTTCTAATTCTATCTAGGCTTACCAAATCATTACTTATTGAAAAAAATTCTGATGGTATACTTTTTTAGTTTATAGAGTAAATACATAAACACATATCATTTTATTTTTGGTAAATTAAATATCAGTGTATGGGACATTATGATGATCTATGGTGCGATGATTTTAAGAGACAAGTATGATGAGTAAATTCATCCACCTCCAAATGTTCTTTTCAGGGTGCCAACAAATTTGGTAACAATGTATGGGGTTCCCGTGAATGAAGTTCCAGTGGGTGGGGGATCTGCTCTAATTATGATGATGATTCCATTGCATTCCGATACTGGGGAAGCGGGAGGAGAAATACATTGACCATAGAGGTTTGGAGGGTTTTGTGTCAAGTGGAAATAGAGATAGAGGGATTTTTGAGTTTGATTTCTCCCAAATGAATCTTCTATGGACAACATACAATTGAAGTCAAATCAATTATCCAAGAACATAGTGTGGTGATTCATTCTGTAAAAGGCCAAAACAATTACACACCCCTAGCTTAGAGAATGCTAAATTCTTATAATCTACTCATTTTAGGAATTGGGACGAAGGAATTTTCAATCATTTACTCTTTATAGTGGAATATGTGCTTCAGGAACTCCCCTACCTCTTCTTCCATCCCTTTTGGATCTCTTATTAGATCACCACATTCCCCATCTTTCTGGTCTTTTAATTCCTTTCTCCAACCTTTCTAGGCTGACCTGGTTTCCATTAGTTTGGGAAAGTATCAATAGTATTTACATCCCATGGTTTTTTCCCATGTACCACAATGCATTTCCCAAGGTCATGCTTCCCTTTTAGTCTTTTCTTCCTTCTATGTATGTTAGGAACTTTCCCTTGGAAATGGTCCCAACATTCCCCTAAGAGTTGGCTATAACTATCATCACCTAAATTATCCTCCTCATGAGACACAACTTGATCATGAATAACATTTCTATCAAAACGGTTCCACAACTCAACCCCCCCGAGCCTTCCTTAGGGGGACTTGTCCCAAAACAGTTTCCCTAGTCACTGGGGATCTTATTATTCTTCCCCACACATGTTACCGTTAGATAGGATGGGGATTTTGAATAAAAAAATTGGGTCCAAGGGGCCGAAGACACTCCCCTCATCACAACTCCCTTTTCTAGGTTGAGACACTGCTTCAGATAACAGGTGAACCGCCTTCATTCCAAGAGGCTCGGTCACACTCCCCTCCTTAAGCCTCCCTTTGTAATGTGGAGGCATCGTAGCAATCATCAATTACACCTCCTATAATATTTTCCTTAGAGGTTCAACCTCCTTTTTGGAACTATGACTTCTTCACATGGTGGCTCTGAAACTGGAGAGGGAATGCATTCCACAACATATTTATGACTTCAATCTGCTTGAAATCCCCACCATGAGGGGAAGACTGAGTGTCTGATCTCTCCACACATGCATTAAGTTTGGAACCATAAGCTGATCCATCCCCTGAAGCCCCTGAATCACACTGAAATGCCTCAGTTCCGATAGGGCTCCCCACTCCATGATTGGACACCCCCGTGCTTACCTCGTGCAAACTTATACTCCTGGTACCATGGATGTGAGGTTGATCAGGAGAATCCAATTTCTCCTCTTCATTATGGCCACAATAATAGACCCTTGAGGGGATTTCATTAACAAAAACCTCAGTTGGGACCATATTCTCCTTAGAAAAAATCTAGTGTCCAGACCCATGTCTACATGTCAGCAACGAGTGTCCGAAATGATTGAAACTGTAATAGAATTCATCCCATGACTCATACCAGACCTGCTGTCTACAACATTATTCTTCTAATATGGTAATACAAATGTACTCAGGAGGCTTCCTCGAGGCATCCACATCTAAACACACACACATATGGATTAATAGGATGGAACACATCACCCGTTCAATGATCAATGGATAAATACCTACCTATAAGTCTCTAAGGAATCCTAACGATCGATGTATTTTGAAATGTAACGGGGATATTAGGGAAAATCACCCAAATCCCCACTGAAGGGGTGTACTGCTTCATATGGATGTCAAAATAACATATTTCAATGATGAAACGGTACTCGTGGAAGCATTGAGTCGCAATAGACCAAGATTTGATTAATTTGTCCTACGACATGAAAAATATCAAAATAAATCTCTCGTTGATCATATCCAACATCTCCCTCTATTTTATATCCCAAGAACCAAAAAATGACCTATCAAAGGAGTCCACCTACGGTATTCTTTGTGGGGAACATGCTACCAGGGTCTGATTGAGGAGCATTGATGCATTGTTGAACTCCATGATCAATAATGGTAGATTAGGGATCCTTGAATAGATCTCGGGAACCTTAGGGAACATGAAGCTATACGGGAATAACCGAAGGAGCATGGGTTTGGATAATGGGGGGAAAGAGCCCATCACACTCTTAGAGGTAAAAAGAGGTCCCTCTCCCTCCAGTGGGGGAGGGACCATCTCTACGGTCGCCATTGTCATGGTGGTTGAAGCCTTTATCCCTTTTCCCTTGGATATTTCAAGAGGTTGGTAAAATATGGTCACCTCCCACCACTATAGAATACCTTCCCAGGGACATGGTGAACAAATATGGTTCAAAAAGTGATTGAGTGGCTTACAATCAGGGTTGACCCAATCAAATAGATCTCATCGATGTGGTTGTTTCTATTCAAAAGGAAACACCATTTGTGCCTCCATCCGCACCACCTTTGGCACTTCTAATTATCTTTTGAAGTTCATTACTCTAAGAGGACTAATAAGAGAAAATGGGTGATCCCATACACTAAGAAACCTCTGAAAATCATTAATTATTGTAATTTATGGACTTTTTTCCTTTTCCATAATCTAGTAGCTTATCATGGCCACTTACCTACCCATATCAAGGTCATGTATCAATTATCATCTAGTCTTATGGCCCTATACCTACCCAATGTGTATTATTCTTTAAAAATTGACATTTTATTAATGTATTATTACATATTAATGTTTAATTTATTTCATTATTGTATTACTAACATAATATTTGTTTTCTTATATAGGTGGAGTTTTTTCCCATGTTCAAATTCTTTTTTCTACTACTAATACCATGGATGACAATTATTGAGAGGAGATCAAAGATCCAAAAAAGGATGAAATATTAATGATTTTAACTTTTTTTTGGATAATTATAATTGTAACCTTATAAGATACTGTTTTAAATGTATTTAACAATGTGTTTTTTTTGTATTAATTATTTCAAGTAAATATATATAACATTGTTTACGAAACTCTTGTGCACACTGTTTTTTTCTTTTATTCTTTGTTTGTGTGGAGGTGTTGTTTTGTGAAACTATTTTTTTGAATGTGATATTTTTTGCTATGTGTGAAGGTATTGAATTAGGTCTGCAGGTTCTATGCAGGTTCTAGGATTTCTCATGCAACACAGCCTTTATCAGTGCTAATTGAGCACTAATAAAGGGGGCCTTTATCAGTACTCTGAATAGCACTGATAATGTACACCTCTATTAGCTATCAAAATAGTGCAGATAAATTACACCTCTATTAGCTCTCAAAATATCTATGATAAAGGTTTCCTATAATATTACTTGAAAATAGCGCTGATAAAGGGACCTTTATCGGTGGTAAAAAATCACTAACAAAGGATCCCTTTATTCATGATAAAAATGCATTTATAAAGGGGGATCTTTATCATTTATTTTTTTCCTAGATAAAGGGAACCCTTTATCATCACTTTTTTAGCGCTCTTAAAGGGGACCCCCCCTTTATCTTCTCCACGATTAAAAGCACTTTTCTAGCACTTTTTAGGCTGTTTTTAGCACTTTTAAAAGCCCTATTTTTTATAGTGTGGTGGATTATGGTTAACAGTTTCATGGGGATGATGTTTTAGGGATTCTGGGGATTGAGGATTTGGGTTTCATTGGGAAAATGGTTTGGGTTTCATAGTGATGAGTGTTAAATGTTTAATGGAAATGAGGGTTCAATATTTCTTGGTGAAGTGGGGTCAAGATATTGAGGTTCTAAGGGTTGAAGGTTTCTTGGGGTTGAGGGTTTATTAGTGTAGAGGGTTGAGGGTTTCTTTGGGATGGGTGTTTAGTGCTACTCTCATCTTAGGGTGTAATGATTCTTATGGAGAAGGGTTCTGGGTTTTAGGGTGGTGAGATAGTTGGGTTTCATAGGACTGAGCATACTGGGTATCATGGGGTTGAAGGTTTACGAATTCTTGGGGTAGTGGGTTTAGGTTCTCATAGGTCTGAGGATGAATTGTTTCTTGGCGATGCGGTTTTATGGTTTCTTGGGGATAATGGTGTATGGTTTCTTGGGGCTGAGGGTTTAGTGTTTTCATAGGGACCACAAATTAATGTTTTAGGGGGTTGAGGGTATAGGTTTTCTTAGTGTTGATTATTTACTATTTCATGGGTTTAAGATTTTAGGGTCTCTTGGGGATCAATGTTTATGGTTTCATGGGGCTGAGGATTTAGGGGTTTTTGGGTCAGATTGTCTACGGTTTCTTACTGTTGGGAGTTTATGGTTTATTGTGGATAAGGGTTTAGGATTTATATGGTCATAGAGTTTTATTTTTCTTTGATTTGAGGTTTTAGGGTTTTTTAAGCTAGGGATTTAGGTATTCATGGGGATGAGGATATATGTTTTCTTGTGGATGGGGGTTTAGGGTATCTTATGGCTGAGGGTTTTTGGTGATTCTTGGGATAATTGTTTTGGGTTTCTTATGGAAGATGTTTTTATTGTAATTTTCAGAAGGAATAGGGTCTCATGGGGTATAGGGATTATTGTTTTTTCAATATGATAATTTATTGGGGTTTAATGATGAGAATTTAGGGGGTTTTGTGATATGGGTTTCAGGTTTTTTGATGGTATGGGTTTTGAAGTTTGGGGGATTAGGGTATAAAAATATTCTTGATCAAGTTATATTTTTTTGTGCTAAGGGTTAGGGAATTATGGTGATGATTGTTTAGTTCTTATAGGTGATGAGGGATTAGGGTTTTAGGGTATGAGGTTTTAGGGGTTTTGGCACTAAGGTTTTATGGGTTTTTTGAGGTGAGTGACTTGGAATTTATGGGGATGAGGGTTTATTGATTTTCTGAAACAATGTTATCAGAAATTTGGATCCAAGAGTTTAGGGTTTCATGGGGCTGATGGTTTATGGCTTTATGGATATGATTATTTAGGGTTTTTGTGTGTCCAAAGGTTTATTGTTATTTTGGGATAAGCAATTATTTCTTATTTGGGGTTGAGGTTATAGGTTTATTTGAGTTTATTATTTAGGTTTTTTAGGGATTAGGGTTTAGAGTATTTTTTTGGTTGAGGTGGTAATATTTTTTATGTATGGGTATTTATAATATTTTGGGGCTGATGGTTTAGGGAATTTTGAGGATTGAGTTTTTATTGAGTTTTGGGGATGACTTATAGGATTTTTGGGGGATGACAGTTTGGTTATTATTGGGGTTTTGTGTCTTTGGTTTTGGTGACTGAGGGATTAGGGTTATGTGAAGATATGTTTTTTTTCTGGGGTTGAGGGATTAGGTTTTGTTTTGTGTTTGAGGTTTTATGAATTTTTTGAGAATAGGGTTTATGGTTTTTGGGGTTGAAGGGTTCCAGATTTTTGGGACTAACAGTATAGGTGTTTTGGGGTCTACTTGAATGGTTATTATTGGGGTTGTGTTATTAGGGATTTTAGGGACATGTGCTTTAGGGTATTCTAGGGATGAGGGTTTGGGATTTTATGGACCTCAGGGTTTAGGATTTTATATGGATGGTGGTTTATAGTCATATATGGATGAGGGTTTAGGGTTTTGGGGGGATGGGTGTTTAGTTTGTTCTATGGTTGAGGGTCTAGGGTTTTGTGGGGATGTGGGTTTAATGTTTTTTATTAATAAGGGTGTAGAGTTTTTTTGATAATGTTGGTTCAATTTTTTATGGTGATTTATGGTTTTTTAGGGGTAAGGATTTCATTATTTTTTATGAGTGTTCTGTTGAATTTTTGGTAGAGGTCTTAGGGTATTCTTGGACTAAGGGTTTATTTTTTTGGGGGTTGAGAGTATTTGGTTTTCTTGGGTAGAGAGTTTATGGTTATCATTGGATGATATTTTAGGTGTTTATAGGTTTTAGTATATAGGTTTTTCTGTGCATATGTTTTTGGGTTTTAATTTGGCTGAATGTTTTCAATTTATGGGGATTATGTATTTCAGTTTTGTTGGGATAAGGGTTTAGAGTTTTCTCAAGAAAGGGATTTTGGATTTTCTGGGACTAAGAGTTTCTAGTTTTTTGGAACTGAGGGTATTGGGTTTTCTAGGTATGAGATTTAGGGTTTTCTAGGCTTAGGTATTAGGGTTTTCTCAGGGTATGGGTTTATATTTTTATGATGATAAGGTTTAAGGTATTTATACAGAATAGGGTTTCGATATTTCTAGGGAGAAGGATATTTTGTTTTTTTAGGAATATAGTTTAAGACCTTTTGGATGATGTTTTAGGGTTTTTGGGGATGATGGTTTAGGGTTTTTGAGGGATGTGGATTTTTGGTTTTCTAGGGTGGAGTGTTTAGGGTTTCCCATGGTTGAGGTTATAGGGTTTTCTAGGGATTCTAGTATTGGGTTTTTTAGTGCTTGGGATTGGGTTTTATAGGACTAAGGGTTTATGGTTTTCAGGGATGGAGAATTTAGGATTTTCTATGGATCATGGTTTGATGTTTTATTTGGTTGATGGATTTGGGTTTTCTGAGGAAGAGGATTTAAATTATTCGGGGGATAATGGTTTAGGGTTTTTTAGGATGAGGGTTTGGGGTTTTCTAGGGTGATGGTTTACAGGTTTCTATGGCATGGGTTCATGATTTTCTATGACTGAGGGTTTAGGGTTTTTAGGGTCGTGGTTTTAGTGGTTTTTGGGCCTGATGGTTCATGGTTTTATGTTTATGGGGTATTAATGTTTTTCGGAGATGAGGGTTCCTAGTTTTCTATGGATGGAAGTTTAAGGTTTTATATGGCTCTGGGTCTTGGTATTTATATGGATGAGGGTATAGGGTTTTCTTGGGTTGAGGATTTGGGGATTTATGGGGATGAGGGTTAGGAGATATTTAGTAATGAGTTTTTGGTGTTTTTTGGGACATAGTGTTTTATTTTTTTCTATGGTTAATGATTTTGGAATTTTTGGGGATGTGTGTTTTGGGTTTTCTTGGGATGATGGTTTAGTGTTTTCTAGTAGTGTGGGTTTAGGGTTTTATAGGGGTAACAGTTTAGGATTTTATTGGTGTAACAACTAGGTTTTTTAAGGATGATTGTTTAGTGTTTTTTTAGGGATGAGGGTTTATGGTTATTTTTAATTTTGAGGGTTCAGGGTTTTCTGGGGATTAAGGGTAAGGGGTTTAGGGTGGAGTTTTTAGGGTTTAGGGGTTTTGGGATGAGGGTTTAGGGTTTTCATGGGATGCATTTTTTGGGTTTTATATGGGTGTGAGTTTATATTCTTATGGGGTTGATGGTTTTGGGATTTGTAGGGTTGAGTGTTCTAGGTTTTTAGGTTTGGGGGTTTTGGTTTATCTTTGGATTAGGGTTCAGTTATTTTTGGGGATGATGGTGTAGGGTTTTCTAGGGATATGTTTTTAGGGATTTCTAGGGATTAGGGTTTATGGTATTATGTGGTTGAGGGTTTTGGGTTTTCTCTGGATGAAGGTTTTGGGTTTTCTGGGGTAGGGGTTTTATTTATTTCTTGGGATTGGTTTTATGATTTTTTTGGCTAAAGGTTTAGTTCTTTCTTGGGATGTGGGTTTAGTTTTTTAGGATGATGTTTTATGGTTTTTTATACCTTAGTGATTAGGTTTTTATGGGGATAAGGGTTTTACAATTTATGGGGAAGAGGGTCTATGTTTTCATGGTGATGAGGATTTTGGATTTTCTTGGTATGGATGTTTAATAATTTTTGGGGCATAGGGTATCGTGTTTTTCATGGATGAGGGTTTAGGGGTATATTTTTCTGAGTTTTTTGGGTCTTTCGGGGATCAATGTTTCTTTATTTTGGACCTATGAGTTTTTTGTTTTCTAGGTATATGTTTTTTCTATTTTTCTTGGATGAGGGATTAGGGTTTCTCGGGTTGAGGGTTTAGTGTTTTATACTACTAAGTGTTTAGGTTTTTATGTGGCTGGTGGGTTAGGGTTTTCTTGGGAGAGGGTTTCAATATTTATAAGTTCTGTGTTTTTAATGTATTCTATGGATGATAGTTTAGTGTTTGAGGGAATGGGGGTTTAGATTTTCTAGGTCTGTTGGATTGATGATTTCTAGGGCTTAGAATTTATGGTTGTATGGGGATGAGGGTTTAATGTTTTCAATTAATGAGTGTTTATGGTTTTTTGGGGCTGGGGGTTAAGGGTTCTTTGTGGCACATGGTTTGGGTTTTTCATAGGTTGAGGTTTTATGTATTTATAGGGATGTGGATTAGGGTTTTCTAGGGACGAGGGTTTAGGGATTTTAATGGATGAGTGTTTATGGAATTTTTGGGATATGGGTTTTTCTTTTTCTTAATAAATGGGTATTTGTGTTCCAAGTCTCAGGGTTTAGGGCGTTATTGGGACTATGATATATGGGTTTCTAGTTATGAGGGTTTAGGGTTTTCTAGCGCCGACGGTTTACTATTTCCTTGGTTTGAGGGTTTATGGTTCATTGGGGAAGAGGGTTTATAGTTTCATGGGGGTAGTGTTTTTTAGGATATATGGAGCAATGAATTTTGGGATTTATGGGGCTGAGGGTTTAGGGTTTCAGTAGGATAAGGATGTAGTTGTATTTCGGTATGAGGGACTTGGTTTCTATGGAGAATTGTTTTAATGGTTTTTTTGACTTAGGGATTAAAATTTTATAAGAAGAGGGTTTAGGGTTTTCTAGGATTGAGGTTTTAGGGTTTTTTGGGTCTGAGGGTTTAGGTATTTTTGGGTTAAGGGATGAGAGTTTTTTACGGATAATGGTTTAGATTTAATGGGGCTAGTGGTTTGTGGATTCTGGTGGATGAGGGTTTAGGGTTTTCTAGTGATCAATGTTTAGGGTTTTTTTGGGCTATGGGTTGAGGGTTTTTCAAGGAAGATATTTTTTTTTGAGATAGAGGTTTTTAGGTTTTTAGGTGCTTTCCATTTAAAGTTTTATAGGGATTATGGTTTATGGTTATTTGTGAATTAGGTTTTAGCATTTTTTGGGGGATGTGGGTTTAGGGTTTTTAGGGCAGAGGGATTAGGGGTTCTTACGACTGAGCGTTTAGAGTTTTTTGGGGATTATGTTTTCAAAGGTTTTGGGATCAGGTGTTTAGGGGGTTTGGGGATAAGAGTTTAGGGTTTTTTATATCAGGGTATACGAATTTTTTGAGACTAGGAATTAGGGTATTTTGGGATGAAGGTTTAGTGGGTTTTGAGAATGAGGGTTTTGGGATTTTTTGGGATGAGGTTTTAGGGTTTTTAAGAGATGATGGAAAATAATATTCTGGGGTAGATTGTTCATGATTTTCTATGGATGAGTGTTTACTCTATTTTGGGGATGAGGATTTAGTGTTTTTTATGGATGAATGTTTCGGGTAATGGGGGATGAAATATTATAGGATTTTTGGGATGAGTGTTTTTTGATTTTTGGGTCTGAAAGATTTTGTCTTTTGGGTTGAGATTTTAGGTTATTTTCAATTTGGATTCACTAGTATTTTTATGAGGGTTTTGAGTTTTTTTAGTATCATGGATTGGGGTTTTGTGGTTTTGGTTCTTGTGGTTTCTTGGAGATGTGTGGTTATTTTTTTCATGAGACGAGTTTTTTGGATTTTTTGGTGATGAGGGTTTAGTGTTTTTGGGGATGATAAATTAGGATTTTTTGTGGGATGATAATGAAGGTTTTTTGGGGATTATGTTATAGGATTGTTTGTGGATGAGGTATTAGGGTTTTTTATGGAAGTGATTATTTATTTTGGGTGAGAGGGTTTCAAATTGTTTTGGGTAGAGGTTATTGGAAAATATGGGTTTGGGGGTTTTTGGTATTTTGAGGATGAGGGTCTAGGGTTTTGTGGGGTTGAGGTCCTTCATTTTAGGTTATTATAGGGATAATGTTTTATTATTTTCTAGGTATTAGGGCAAAGGATTTTTTGGGGATCCTGGTTTTGGGTTTTCTGGGGTTGTGGGTTTTATGTTTTTTTAGGGACGAGGGTTTAGGTTTTCTAGGGATTTTGTTTTATAGTTATTTGGGAGTGTGTGTTTTATGTTCTCCAGTGATGATGTTCTAGGTATTTTTGGTGATTATGGTTTAGTGTTTTCATTGGATGGGGGTTTAGGGGATTCTACGGATGATGGTTTATGGTTTTTTGGGATGAGGGATTAGGGTTTTCCTGGGATACGGGTTTGTGATTTTTTATGGATGAGGGTTTTTTCTAATTAATGCATGAGGGTTAAGGGTTTTTTGGGGTGAGGTTTTAGCGATTTTTTGGGGCTATGGGTATGGGGTTTTCTAGTGCTAAGGAATTAGGTAGTTCTGGTGATGAGTTTTTAGGTTTTTTTGGACCGAGGGTTTAGGGTTTTATTAGGGTGATGGTTTATGGTATTCTAGATGAGGGTTTATCATTTTCTATTTATGAGTTTTTTGGGTTTTCTAGTGCTATTTGTTAATGGTTTTCTAGGTCTTAGGTTTTAGATTTTTCATGGGATGAGGTTTTGGATTATTCTAGTGATGAGGGTTTGGGGATTTTTGGGGATGAGGATTTTGTGTTTTGGGGGACTGTGGGTTTCCAGTTTTTAGGGGATGAGAGTTTAGTGTTTTTTGGGGAATGAGGGTTCAGGGTTTTCTCAGGCTTAGGATTTAGTGTTCTATGGTGTTTATGGTTTTGGGTTTTCTCAAATTGAGGATTTAGGGTCTATTGGGTCAATGGTTTTATAATTTTCTGGGAATTAGTGTGTAGGGTTTTTTGGGGATGAGGGTTTAGGGTTTTTTGGTATTATGGTTATGGTTTTTCTAGGTATGATGGTTTATGGTTTTCTAGGGATGATGTTTTATGTTTTTTTGGTAAGTAGGGTTTAATATTTTATTGGGTTGAGGGCTTCATTTTATTTGAGGATTAGGGTTTATGGTTTCTAGAGATGTAGTTTTAGGGTTTTTATGGTTTTTAGGGTATTCTAATGCTTACAGTTTTTGGGTTTTTAGGGATGAGGGGTTGTGATTTTATATGGATGAGTGTTTGGGTTTTTATAGGGTTAATGGTTTATTGTTTTATAGGAATTAGGGTTTGTGGTGATCCAGGCCTGAGGTTTTAGGGTTCTCTATGCATGAGGCTTTTGGGTTTTCTGATGCTAAGGGTTTATGGAGTTTTGGGGTGAGGTTTTAGGGTTTTCTGGAGATCGGGATTATGGGATAGGGGTTTAGTTTTTTTTTGGGGATGAGGTAATATGGTTTTTGTCTGCAGTGTTTAGGGTTTTATGGGGATGAGAGTTTTGGTTTTTATGGGGCAAATGGTTTTTGGTTTTTTGGTGATTAGGGTTTAATTTTTTCAATGGAAGAAGGTTTAGGTTTTTCTTGGGATGAGGATTTAGGTTTTTCATAGCATAAGGGTTTGGGTTATAATAGGTTCAAGGATTTCAGAGATTTATGGGTTTGAGGTTTTTTAATTATTTGGGCTAAGATTTTATGGTTTTCAAGTGATGAGGGTTTATGTTATTATTTGGATGAGAAAATAATTTTTTCTCGGGCTATGATTTTAGGGTTTTCTATTGTTGAGGGTTTAGTGTTTTATATGTATGAAGGTTTAGGGTTTTTTGGCGAATGTTTTATGGTTTTCATTGGATGAGGGTTAGGTAATTCAAGGGGTGAGGTTTTATAGTTTTTGGGGAAGAGGGATTGTGGTTTTCCAAGGCTTAGTGTTTAGTGTTATCTAGGGCCGAGGGTTTAGGGTTTTTTGGGCATAATTGTTTTGGGATTTTTTTACCAAGGGTTTATGATTTTATGGGGATAATGGTTAAGGATTTTCAGGTGATTAGGGTTTAGGGATTTCTTGGAGATTAGGGTGTTGGTTTTTCTATCGATATTTGATTTTTTTTCTAGGGAAAATGGTTTTTTGGTTTTAGGGATTGGGGTTTTGGGTATTTTGGGGATGAGGATATAGGATTATCTTGGATGATGGTTTTTTCCTGGAAAAGTATTTAGTGTTTTCTAGGGATTATTTGTAAGAGTCTTATATGGTTTAGGGTTTAGGGTCTTTTTGGGGATAAGGGTTTATATGTTTCCTAGTATGACATTTTATTGTATTCTAAGGCTTAGGGTTTAACATTTTCTTGCGAAAAGGGTTTAGGGTTTTACATGATTGAGGGCTCTTGGATTTTTGAGGATGAGAATTTAGGATTTTCCATGGATGAGGGTGTTGGGTTTATTTGGTTTAGAGTTTAGGGTTCTCTATCATTGAGTGTTGATGGTTTTCGGGGACTAAGGGTATAGGGTCCTCTAGGGATCAAGGTCTAGAATTTTTTTTGGAATGAGGGAATAGATTTTTTTTCGGATAATGGTCTCGGGTTGATTGGGTATGAGGTTTTAGATTTATTTGTGTCCTAGTGTTTAATGTTTTTTGGAAGCCTGGGGTTAGGGTTTTTCTAGGTTGTGGTTTTTTGGGTGTTCAGGGATAAGGTTTTAGAGTTTTATGGGTAATAGGGTTTATGGTTTTTAGAGATATCCGTTTTGGGGTTTTTGTGGTTGGGGGTTTTTGGTTTTTTTATTAAGGTTTAGCATTTTTGGTGGTTTTTGTTTAGAGGATTTATAGGCTAAGGGATTAGGGGAATTTTTAGCTGAGGGATTGTGTGTTTTTTAGGATAATAGATATTACTTTTTAGGGGCTGTGGGTTTATGGGTTTTAGGGGATGATGGTTTAGGGTTTTGGGAATGAGATTTTGGAGTTTTTTGGGGATGAGGGTTTAGGATTTTGTGAGTCTGAGGGTATTGGTTTTTATGGTTTTAGTGTTTATTGTCTTTTTGGTATGACTGTTAAGTCGTTTTGTGGATAAGGGTTTAAAGTATTTTTGTGTGTGACTTTTTAGGAATTTTTATGGATGAGGGTTCAGGGTTTTTTTTGGTATAAAATAAAAGGTTTTTTGGATGAATTCTTAGGATATTTTAGGTATTAGGGTTTAGGTTATTAAATTTATTAGTATTTATGTTTTTTTGGATGATGGGATAGGGTTTTCTAGGGATGATGGTTTTGGGTTTTGTGACGATGAGGGTTTAGGGGTTTTTTGGTGCTGAGCGTTTTGGGGTATTGGGGATGAGTGTTTTTAGGTTTTCGAGTATGGAAGTTAATAGTATTTGGTGATGAGTGTTTAGGGGTATTTTTGGCTTAGGGTTCATTGGTTTTTGGGATGATATTTTATGGTTTTTTGGAAGTTTTTTTGGGGTTTTGGGTCGGAGTTTTTGTGGGGTTTTAATTATTGGGATTTTGGGTTTCTTGGGGGATGAGTGTTTATTGGTTTTTGAGGGGGTGGGTTTCATGTTTTTTTGGGATGAGGGTTTGGGGTTATTTTTTGGACTAATTATTTTGGTATTTAGGGACATTGGGTTTAAGTTATTTTTTTGAGGTGATGGTTTAGGATTTTTAGGGAAGGATGATTATATTTTTTTGGTACTAAGGGTTTTGTGTTTTTGGGGGATGAGGTTATATAGAAATTCAAGTTTTAGGGTTTACGGTATTCTAGAATGATGGTCTATGTTTTTTAGAGGATCAGGTTTTTGGGTTTTATGGGGAATTCTATTAAGTGTTTTCTGGGGAAAAGGGTTAAGTATTCTCAATGAATTGGGGTTTATGGAATTATTTGGCTCTAGGTTTTGGGTTTCTTTGGCTAGTGCTATAGGGGTTTTTATATCCAACAATTTAGGACTTCCTAAGTCTAAATATTTAGGGTTTTATAGGGATGATGTTTAATTTCTTTCTATGGTAGATGGATTAGGGATTTTTTGGGAATACGGTTTATGGTTTTGGGGGCAGTGGGGTTATTATTTTTTGGAGTTGATAGTTAAAGATTTTTGGGACAAGGGTTTATGGTTTGCGGGAAATAGTATATGTTTTTTGTGGGATGATATTTTAGGTTTCTAGGGAATGAGGGTTAATGATTTTTTGGGTTCAATATTTTGGGTTACTTGGTGATGAGGGTATAGATTTTTCGGTGAGAGGGTTTGGTGTTTATTTAGACTGAGGGTTTAGTTTTTTTTTCAGGGCTGTGGTTTTAGGATTTATTAGGACTGGTTGTTTTGGGTAATTTGGGAGTGAGGGTTTAGGATTTTTTGTGGGTGGCCATTTATGGAATTTTTGGGATGATTGATTATGCTTTTTTAGAAATGGAAATTTAATGTTTTAGTGGGATAAGGGCTTAGGGGGTTTTGGGGTTAATAGTTTAGGGGTTTTAGGTGTTAGGGATTAGGGTTTTGGGTGGGTGAGTGTTTAGGATTCTATCGGGTTTATTGTTTATGATATTTCTGGGACATATGGGTTGTAGATGTTATTGGGCTTAGGGTTTAGTGATTTTGTGAAGTTTTAGAGGTTTATATGGATACGGATTTAGGGATTTTTTCGGTCATAGGGCTTAGTGTTTTTTTGGACCTAATGTTTTAGAGTTTTTTGGGGCTTTGGAATTACAGTTTTTAGCACTGAGGGTATAGTGTTTTGGTGTATGTGGGATTAATTATTTTTGGGGTTGGTGGTTTATGGTTTTTTGGTGTTTAGGTTATATTGTTTTGGGGGTTAAGGGTTTCTATTTTTTGGGGATAATGATTTAGGTGTTTTTTGGGATTAGGGTTTATCGGTTTATTGTGGTGAGGGTTTAGGGTTTTTTGTGGTTGATGTTTTTTTTGGGATTATGGTTTAGCGGTTTTGGGTCATATGGTTTAGTTTTTTGGGGTTGATCGTTTATGTCATTTTTGGGATTTGTTTTTCATGATTTCTAGAGACGAGGGTTTAGGGTTTTCTATGAAAAAGAGTTTAGGGTTTTTGGGGATGAGTGTTTAGTATTTTTTAAAATGATGGTTTATGATTTTTTTTATATGATGGTCTAATGTTTTCTAGGGAATAGGGTTTTCAGTTTGTTGTGGATTTGTGTTAAGTGTTATCTATGTGATGCTGATTTAGTGTTTTTAAGGGTTGAGTGTTTTCTGTTTTTTGTGGATGAGGGTTTATAATTTTTTAGGGATGATGGTTTTAAATATTTTGGGGGTGAGTTTATACATATTTTTGGATATGAGGATTAGAGTTTTTTGTGTTTACGGTTTATTGTTATTTAGGGATGCAATTTTATAGGGTCTTGTGGATGAGGGCTTAGGGGTTATGGGTCTGAGGTACTGGGTTTTTTTGGGACAAATGTTTAATTTTTTTAGGGTATATGTTTTAATGTTTTTTGGGGTGAGAGTATAGGGGTTATTTGGTATTTAGTGTTTATGTTGATTTGGGGTGAGGGTTGAGTGGATTTTGTGGTTGAGGGATTATGTTTTTTGGGGTTTAAGGTTTAGGTATTTTGGGGATGAAGGTGTAGGGTTTATTGGTGTTGAGGGTATAAGGTTTTTTGGGACTGAGGGTTTATCATTTTTTGGGGATGAGGGATTTCTATTTTTCAAGGTTGATGGTATTTTATTTTTTGGGGCTGATTTTTAGTGTTTTTTGGGGATTTGGATTTCAGTTTTTATGGGGATGATGGTTTATAGTATTTTCGGGTTGTAGTTTAAGGATATTTGTAGATGAGGGCATCTGTTCCTTTTTTGGGATGAAATTTTATGGTTTTCTATACCTGATTTTTTATGGTTTGTTAGGGGTTTTGTTTAATATTTGGAGGGTGTGGGTTTAGTGTTTTATGTTATTTTGTGTATAGAATGTTTTAGGGATAATTATTTATGGGTTATTTGGGGAAGATGGTTTTGGGTTTTTGGGGTTGGGGGATAATGGTTGTCTTGGGCTGAGTGTTTAGGGTTTTTGGGGATAATGATTTATGGTTTTCTTCGGGATAAGTTTTATTATTATATAGGTATGAGATCTTAGTTCATTTTTTTCCTAGGGGTTTAGGTTATTTTTTGGAATAGCATTTAGTGTTTTTCTGGGAATGAGGTTTTATGGTTTTTTGGGGTATGACAGTTTAGGGTTTAAAGTGGTTAAGGGTTTATTGTTTTTTTGGGTTTGGGAGTTAAGGGTTTTTACAGAGTAGGTTTTTGGGGTTTTTAGAGATGAGGGTTTAAGGGGTTTTAGTGCTGATGATTTTGGGTTTTTTGGGGTTGATGGTTTTGGGTTTTTTTAGGGATGATAGTTTAGGGGCTTGGGGGGATAAGGGTTTAGGGGGTTTAGAATAGGACAATTCAGGTTTTTTATATTGATGATTTATGGTTTTTTTTAGGATTATGGTTTATGGTTTTTTGGTATGATGGTATAATGGTCATTGGTGATGAGGGTAATGGGTTTTTTGGTGCTAAGGGATTAGGGTTTTTGAGGGGTGAGGGTCTATGATTTTTTGGGAATCATGGTTTAGGGTTTTTTTGGGCATAGTGTTTACTATTTTTTGGACTAGTGGTTTCTAGATTTTTGGGAAAATGTGTTTTAAGAGGTTTGGGGATGATGTTTTATGTTTTTTGTAAGGGGAGAGGGTAGAATTTTTTGGAGCTTCTTTTGTTAGTATTTTTGGGATGATTGTTTACATTTTTCATATGGTTGGGGGTTAAAGGTTTATTAGCTATCACGATTTACGGTTTTATGGGGAAGAGAGTTTAGGGGTCTTTAGGTAGTAGGGTTTTTTTGGGTAGAGGGTTTAGGAATTTTTTTAGATGAGGGTTTTGTGGTTTTAGGTCTGATGGTTTTGGATTTTTGAGGAAAAGTGTTTAGGTGTTTTGGGGATAATGGTCTTTGTTTTTCACGTTTTGAGGGTTTTAATTATTTTGGGACGTGTGTTTATGGTTTTTTGGGGCTATTTGTTTATGGGTTTTGAGGACTGATTTTTAGGTATTTTGGGATATTTTTATGCTTTTTTGCTGATGTGGGTTTATTATTTTTTGGATAATATGGTTCAGGGGTATTCAGGGATGAGGGTTTATGGTATTTTTGTATTGAGTGTTTTGGAATTTTTTGCTATGGGTTTATGGATTTTTAGGGCTCAAGATTTAATTTTTTTAGGGGATGATGGTTCAAGGTTTTTTTGGATCAGGATTTAGTGTTTATAGGTCTGATGATTTTGGTTTTTTTGTATTTTGAGGGTTTTTGGTTTTTTTGTATGTAGTTATAGGATTTTTGGGGATGTGGGTTTAACTAATTTTAGGGATAAAGGTATAGGTATTTTTGAGGTGGAGGGTTTATGATTTTTAGATATAAGTGTTTAAGGGTATTTGGGGCCTAGGGTTTAGGTATTTTTAGGTTCGGATTTATGGATTTTAGGGATATATGTTATTGGTTTTTTGGTGGTGAGGATTTAGGGTTTCTGGGGATAGGATTTAGGGTTTCTAGGTGTAGAGGGTCTATTGTTTTTTATGATGGAGGGTTTAAGGACATATTGGTTTGAGGGGTAGGGTTATTTTGGAATTAGGTTTTAGGGGGTTATGGGGTGGAGGTGTTTGGGGATTTTAGGGATGATGATTTAGGGTTATTTTCTGTATGAGGGTTTATATATTTTTAAGTATTTTTATAGAGTGTATTTTGTGAAGCGGTTTAAGAAATATTTTTGGATTAAGGATTATGGTGTTTTGGGATAAGGTATTATGTTTTTTCATAGGCTACAGATTTATATTTTTTTAGATGAAGGTTTTGGGTTTTTTAAGGACGAATTTCATGTGTTTTGAGGATAAGGATTTATGAATATTTGGGGCTTATGGTTTAGTTTTATTATGATTAAGGTTTAGGTGTATTGGGGTATTAGTGTTTATGGGGTTTTAGGGATGAGGGATTGTCTTTTATAGGGGATTAGGGTTTTGGGAATTTGGGGACACAGAGCTTAATTTTATTGGGATGATTGGTGAGTTTTTTTGGGTCTATTTTTATTTTTTAATGGTTTAGAGATTTGGAAATTTTTTATGTAAGATAGATTATTGTTTTTTTGGGATTAATGTTTAGGGTTTTTTGGGATTGAGAGTTTATTGATTTTTGGGGTTGAGGGTTTAGGTTTGTTTGGTGATAAGGATTTAGGTTTTTTCGAGGATGACTATTTAGTGTTTTTTAGGGGGATGAGAATTTAGGGTATTATGGTGATGAGGGGGTAGGGGTTTCATGGATGAGGGTATACGGTTTTAAATGAATGAGGGTTTATTTATTTTTTGGGGGGTGAGTGTTTATGGTATTTTGGGACCAAGGGTGTTGTGTTTTTAGGGATGAGGGTTTAGGGGTTTTTTGTATGAGGGTTTTGAGTATTTTGGTCTTGTAGGTTTAGGGTTTGTTTGGGTTGATGGTTTAGGAGATTTTGTTGATGAGGGTGTAGTATTTTTTAGGACTAAGTGTTAAGGATTTTTTTTTGGATGAGGGTTTATTGTTTTCTATTTATGAGGGTTTTGGGTTTTCTAGGGCTAAGGGGTTATTATTTTATAGGTACGAGGGTTATATGTTTTATGTGGATGAGGGTTTTGGGTTATTTGGGCTGAGGATTTAGGGTTTTCTAGAGCTATGTGATTATGGTTTGATGGGGTTGAGTGTTTAGGGTGATATGGGTATGAGGGTTTATGTATTTTTGGGGATGATGGTTTAGGGTATTCTCAAAATGATGGTTACTTTTTTCTGGGGATGAATTCATAGAGTTCCTTGGGTTAGACATTTTTGGGTTTTATGAGCCTGAGGGATTAGTGTTTTGGGGGCTAATGGTTTAGTGATTTTTTTGCAATGAGGGTGTTGGGTTTTCTAGGGTTGAGGATTTAGGTTTCTCTAGGTCTGATTGATTACTGTTTTCTAGGGTTGAATGCTTAGAGTTTTTTTTGATGGTTAGGGTTTTTCTGGGGACGAGGGTTTCAGTTTTTTTGAGGGATAATGGTTTGGAGTTTTTTTGTGGATGACGTTTTTTATTTTTGGGGGGCTGATGGTTTAAGGTTTCGTGGATCTCAAGGTTTTTGGTTTTTTGTGGATGTATGTTGTGGGGGGTTTTGTGGATGAGTGTTTAGGGATTTTTGAGGTAGAGGGTTTATGGTTTTTGGCGCTATTCTGTTATAGTTTTGGGGGTTGATGGATTAGAATTTTTTGGGGATTAGTTTTTAGAATTTTTTGGGATGGGGTTTATGATTTTTTAGGATGAAGAATTATGAGTTTTCAAGGATGGGTGTTTAGTGTTTTGGGGATGGGGGTTTAGGGGTTTCATTGGCTGTGAGTTTTTTCATTTGGGAGTCTTATTATTTAATGTTTTTAGTGTTGAGGGATTGAGGTTTTTTAGGGATTACAATTTTGATTTATTTTTTGGATGAGGGTATGTTTTTTTTGTGCTGGGGGTATACAATTTTTTGGGATGAAGGTTTAGGGGATATCAGGATTGATGGATGAGGGTTTATTTCATATCTGGGTTTAATTATTTCATTGGATAAGTGTTTAGGGGGTATTTAGGTTGTAGGGTTTAGGTGTTTTTATGGATGGGATTTTAGGGTTTTTTAGGGATGAGGATTTAGGGTTTATCAGGGATGAGGGTTTATGATTTTTTTTTGTGATGAGGGTTTAAGGGATTTTTGGGAATATGGTTTACTAGTTTTGGGGGTGGGTGTTTATGGTTTTTTGGGGAATATGGTTAGGGTTTTTGGGACTATGGTAAATAGGGTTTTGGGTTTGAGGGTATAGCCTTATTTTGGGATGAGGTTTGATGGTTTTTTGGATGATGGTTTTGGTTTTTGGGTGATGATGTTTTAAGGGTTTTATGGGGTAATGTGTTGTGGGTTTTTTGTGGAAAAGGGTTTAGGGGTTTTTTATGGAATTCTGCTTTGGGTATCTTATGGAAGAGTGTTATGATTTTTGGGAATTTTTTTTTGTTTTAGGGGCTGAGTGTATAGGTACATTACTGGTTGTGTGTTTCATTCCTTTTTGTATTCTAGTTCTTGGGTTTTGTGGGGATGAGTTTTTAGGGTATTCTATGGATTTTTATTTTGTTGTTTCTTGGGATATGGGTTTATGGTTTTCTTGGTCTTGGAGATTAGGGTTTTCTAGTTTCCATGATTTAGGTTTTCCATGGAAGGGGGATTAATGTTTTTTAGGGATGAGGATTGAATGTTTTTTGGGGATAAAGGTTTACTATTTTGTGGGGATGAGTGTTTTGGGATTTCTGGGGCTTAGGTATTTGGGTTATTGTTTTTTGGTTGAGAATGTTTTACAGATTTTTTGGGATGAGGGTTTAGGGTATTTTGGGGATTAAGTTTTAGGGTTTATTTAGGGATTAGGGTTTATGTTTTTTGGGGGATTAGTGTCTATGTTTTTTTGGGGCAGAGGGATTATTGTTTTTTAGGGCATTGGCATTATGATTTTTTGGGGTTGGGGGTTTAGGGTTGTTTAGGGAAGAGGGATTAGGGTTTTTAGGGAATACCATTTAGGTTTTTCTAGGGATGACTGTGATGGGGTGTTTTGGATTTAAGGTTTAGAATTTTTTTGGGGACAAGGGTTTTGGGTGTTTCGGGTTGAGGGATTAGGGTTTTACGGATGAGGCTATAGGGTTTTCAATAGATCATAGTTTGATTTGGGTAGTAGGTTTAGGGTTTTTTGGGTTTAGGGTTTATGGTTTTTTGGGGATTATTGTTTTATTTTTAAAGGGGATGTGTGTTTAGGGTTTTTGGAGTCTGAGGGTTTAGTCTTTGTGGAGATGATGGTTTAGGATGTTTTGGAGATTTGGGTTTGGGTTTTCTATGGTTGTGGGTATAGGGTTATTTGGGGATAAGGGTTTAGATATTTTGGGGGTTGGGGATTTAGGGTTTATTGGGCTTAGAGTTTTGGTTTTTTAGGGTTGAGGGTTTAGGTTATTTGTGGATAAGTATTATGGGGTGTTAATGGGCTGAGAATATAGGGTTTTATAGGACTGAGGTTATATGGGTTTTTAGTGCTGATGTTTTTTTTTCCTGTGGATGAAGGATTATGTGTTTTCATCTCTTAGGCTTTAGTATTTTTTTCTATTAGGTTTTAGGGTCTTTTGGGTTTGAGATTTTATTTCATACCCTGAAATTGTATGAGATTTTTCTTTTAAATTTCTTTGATATGTTATGTTGTACAATACACCAAGATTATATTGTGGTATACGCAACACCGTATTAGCTTTCAAAATATGCAACACTATTTTTGGCTCGTGTTACACACAATTCCAAGATCGTTTGGTAGAAATTATTCTACGCAACATTGATTATAGATTTTTTTCAAAGAATTAATGATTTTTTTTGGTTACGTTATATGTAACAACAATGTAATCTTTCACTACACACAACACTGACATGTCTTGCATTACATGCAAGAGAGACCTTCCTCGATAGCTTACATGGTACGCAATACCGAGTTTCACTAAACAGTGATATATTATTATAATATTATGACCATGAAATTATGAATATTAATAACCTCATTTTTATGTTTATAAAACAATAATTCATCTTACAAATTTCCTAGATTGAGGTATGAGAACAAAATAAATTTTTCGGATAAAATAAATATTTTTTTAAAAAAATGTAGTTTTTCCTCCTTTTGATGGCGTACCCACTTTAAATCTAGTTTTTGACTTATTTATAAGTTAAATTCGACACAAAAAACTTATTCATTGCAATAAAGATATATAAATTTACTATGGATAATTTTTTAATATTTTTATGTTAACATTCATATTTTGATGAATAGTAAAAATTACGCTAAATTTTTATTTAGAAGATCTTTTTTCATCAAGATAATTTATGTGTCTAATTTATAATATTTAATGGGTTTAAAGTATTAATAGAATATATTTTTACATTTTAATATAATTTATGTCATTATCAATAATTTTACATTGAATTTGTAGGTAAATAAATTAAATCTTTTGCATTGTTTTAAACAAAAACCCATTTTTTCGTCAACGTGATTAATTTTAAATTAATTTCTTCAACTTATGTGTATTGAATTTGGAAAAATGGATTCCATACATGGAATCAGTAGGTCCAAATTTTGTTAATAGGCTACTTTTATTTTTGGGCACTGTGAAAAGTAGCTATGGTAAATTTTATTTACCACAGTTAAATGTAAATCAGTTAATTAAGGGTAAAAATAATATGATAAAATTACCTTAAAACTTGTTTTAAAATAATTGGATGGTTTCATTTATCTTTAAAAGATACTTGGGTCGAATTGGAATCAATTGGAACACACATGGATGTGATTAAGATTTTTAATTTATTTTATTTAAAGGAAATTGAAAAATGTCTCACCCAAACATTAATAAATAAATTATTTTTAATGTAAGGTTATAAAGAATATAAATTAGATTATAAATACTCCTTTTAATGATAAATTTTTTATCATGGTAATTTATTTTTAATTGTTAAGAAATATTCAATTACATTAATAGCTTATAAATTAATGATGCCTAAATTATTTATTTGGTGAAAAATAAATAATATTGATATTATTCAAATTATAATACTCTTAAAAGGCCCAAACCCTTGACCAAAACTTATTTTTCGAGTATATAAACACCATAATAATCCAAGGGGATACTTGTGAGTCATTTGGAGCCTTATAAAACAAGATATGACATTTATATTATTTTATTTTAAATGATTTCAAAGTTGTCACCATCATAATTTAATAATAATAACATTTTAAAAGTTGGTTTTTTATATGGTAAATTAAACTAATAGCATTATTATGAAACCTATAAGATGTATCTTCATCATAGTATTTTATTTCTAATTTTTATGAAAAAAATATGTATATTAAATAATTATAAAAAATGTTGAAGTAATTATTTTATTAAGAAGAATATTATGTAAATGGTTTTAAAAATGTTTAAATAAATATTATAAGAACAAATTAATATGCAACAGGAATTTTTTAGATGAATATGAAATGCTAGTAATCTATTTAATATTTTGGTTTAAATATATCAACTGTGGGGATTTTATTTAAATTTAAATAATTGAATATTGTCAAAATTGACACTATTGATATTTTATAAAAATAACATATTATTACATTGTTTAAAAATCACAAATATATTTCAAAATTAAAAATTGAAAATAATATGGTATAAAATATACTAATTTATCTAATTAAGGAAAACTAATAACAAATAATTAAGTGATTATAATAATTTAATAATTGGAATATTATTTCCACAAATAAAATTAAATAGATTAAATAAGGATAAATCAAAATGATAAGGTTTAAAATAAACATAAAACATGTATAAATTTTATTTTTTAATGATATTACAACCCTATCTCATCTCATAGTATAATTGATTCATTTTGGGTGGTTTTTATGTGGGGTTTGAATTTATTATAAATTAATATTTTTGAGGTTTCCAAAAGTGCCCCTCTCCTCCATTATAAATGGGCACCTCCTCCCTCCCCACATCAAACAATTTTTAAGCCTTCAATATCAACTAACCCCTGAAAATTAATCTAATAAACATCTCTAGTTATATCATAGAGGTTCTGGTCTTCTCAAAAGACCGATTGTAGTGCCATATGAGTAAGTTTAAAAGAGGCTCGTCGAGAAAGGGGATATCGCTTCTACCGATTCTTCCAAGTTTCTTTCTTCTTTTAAATCCTCCTATTTTTATTATTATAAAGTAATAAAATTTGTATCAGTAATATACTGGAATGTTATTATAAATATGATACAACCCTATTTCCCCTTCTATCCATCCTACAAAAAATGAAATCACTGTGGGTGCATACGTACGACTTTCCATCTCCACGTCGTGGTGTGATCTGTTTTTCGACAAGCACCATACTTGGATGGGTATAATATTGGAAATAAAACCTATATATGATTATTATAACATCATACTAATTTTTAGATATTATATCATCCACACCAATTCAATGAAATAAATATGCGAATGATATCATCACTCGTGCGTACGTACGACCTACTGTCTCCACGATGTAACGTGACTCGTTCTACATGATCTTCATTGAATTATGATGTTATAAATGAATTTAATGGGTAAATTTAATATATATTATAATAATACAATTCTGTAAATGATATAGATATAAATTAAAAATATGAATAAGAATTTATTCGATAAAACACACGTAGAAACATAAAGCAATGAACACACAAATAAGGAGTAACAATGAAATTCTGATAATAAGAAAGTAAGAGTATAACCATATATGATATCATAAGAATGACTATGATTCTAGAATAAGTCAATGAAATTATTTAAATCATTATACTGTATTTACATATATGTACAAATCATATCGAACCTAAGGTAAGGGAAAATCATGCAATCACATTTTTATCCGAGATTGTATATTTGTAATTATTTTATGGGGTTATATTTATCATCCAAGTCAATGTTTTCTAAAAATGTATTCATATAATGTTCAGTATCTTTCATGTGTGTTAGGAGTCATTTTTACCCTTTATTGAATTTTACCACATTGTATGGAAGTAATATTTCATTTGTTTACCATACGATGTACTTTTTGTCTTTTCTGGAAATAGTCTGAGGGGAATGATTTTTTAACTTATACGGCATGAAGTGATTTTTAAGATTTCATAAAGACTTATTTCCACGAGTCTTCCTCCATAATATTTCATTATTAATTTCAAAAAAAAATCTTTTCTTTTAAAATTTCAGGTCATTTTAAGAAAAGAAAATGATTTGAAAGAATAAAGGATATTTTTCCTCAAGAATTCATTTCAAGTATTTTATCAAAACTATTTTCCATCTAAGATGACATTATTTAATTTGGTTCTGTTCATAAATAATTTCCGTATTATTTACATGGTTTGTTTTTATTTATGATGAAATTATATCCATGGTTTTATATGGATTATGTTATGAGGATATGATTTTTATTAAACCCATTTTATTCGTTCGGTTATGATGAAGGAGTTATGTTTATTTCGTGGAACACGTATGAATGATTTCATTATGAGATGGGTGGGACCTATATATTCCTCCAATTCATTGGGAAAATATTTATATCTCATGAGATAGACATGGCTGGAATGTAAAGTAAATCTGGTACAGTAATACAATCCTAAAACGTCAAGTAATCCCGGTTCTGTAATGAACAGTGTCCACTATGATGGTATTAGAAATAATGCCTTGGCTACTATGGAAGTCATATCATGTGCTTAATGGATTTCCAAATTTACATGTTTTATTTCAATTATATTTTATCACGATTAATGTTCCTTATAGATCTATGCCTTACAGACTTTCATGATTTATTTCACGATTGGAGATTTCGATGTTTAATGTTGATGTTCATATTTTTAAGCTGAAATTTATATTGTTTGTTTTATTTCCACCATGCTTACCCTTAGTGAGAATTTAAGCTCACTATTTATATGTTTTCTTATCCACAGTATTTAAAGAATGGTTTTAGGAACGAAATCAAAAGGGGAAGATATTTATTGGAGATGTTGAATATCATTCACCGTGATAAGAAGATTATGTTCCGAGATTCCAAAGACACTATACTAATACAGTCTTTGGGCATCTGTTTTTGTTATGTATTAACTATTTCGAAAAGGTAATGTAATATCCATGTACATAATGCTTGGGTATCTAATGTTGGTATTAGAGAAAAAGTGGTAGGAATAAATCCGTTCCTTGGGAACTCTCACGTGTGAGCATTAGACGAAGCATGGCTCTCCACCCAAGGTCTTCATGAGAAAATAGATTCCACTGGGGATAGTGGTGTGCCCCGCCGAGGGGGTGTAGCAGCCCATGGAGTGCTCTGATAGGATTTAATTATAGTCTACTAGAAATAAGTCCAGACCACTACAGTTGGTATCATAGGGAAGGTTTAGTCAACCTTTGGAAACGAGGATGTGAAAATTTTCTGAGATCCCTAGAGATATTTCTATGGTATGTCTAGGGATGTCTATAAAGTTAAGTATAAATATAGATTACTGTCCTAGAATTATGATAATGATTATGAATAACCTAGGATTAAACCTAATATGTTAGATATTGAAATTAATCCCCATTGATTATGTTATTTTTCTAGTATGAATTTATCCTCTCACACTATTCTTTTTGGGTTTTTGAAAATGGATGGAAATAGAAAGATTCATGTTAAAGGATAATATTATGGACAATGGAATGATATTCTTCATGAGTAACCAAATGAACTAGGATTTGGAAGTCCAAACATCGTTATTTTTCCTAATCAGAAATCTTATAATATGATCAATATTCTCAAATTTGGTAAGTTTCCTAACTCGGCTAATAATAGAAATATAGAGTCTCATGATGATCATAGTGAAAATAAAGTTCAATTTTCCCTCATTTAAATCATGTGGGATGAGGAATCAAGGAGAATCATTCAAAGGAACTGGAAGATGGTTTGGCTGTGGAAAAGGAGGACACAAATCCAGTAATTGCAAAGGAAAAGGTTCAGTTAACATAATGGATAAGGATAATGGTATTTCTAAGACATCAACAAAGGTTAAATGTTTTAAATGTGGAATGTTCAAGAATTATGAAAATCGATTCCCTAAGGGAAAAACTCATGAAGAGAATCAACATGGTCATATGGGTAGTATTTATGTTGATGAAGAGACTACAAATGATATATGACATGAATGAAATGTTGAGGAATAAAATGATGAAGCTTATTAAATGGTTTAAGAAGGTAGGGGAATGATTTTATGTTTATGAAGAGTAATTATGTATATGTAATTTAATTGAACTACGGAATAAAGAAACCTCTAAATATTGTTACACTATTGTTTTTTCCAACGTATTTGAATGTATATGTTTAATGCTACCGGTAACCATGAAAGGTAATTCAGATATTTTTGGAAAGTAGATTATATGAGCATAATGAAGGGATAATGATATAATGAGATGTTTGATATTATTTGTGATCTCATGACTGGTATAAGGAGAAAGTGATATCATGGTTTGAGTATATATAATTTTTTTGGGATTTTGGTATGTGGAAAGTGTTAACTTTTGAAAGAATTCATGTTTTCACTCAGGTTCTATGGTAACTCATGTTTCAAGAGAATACAGGATTAAGCTATTCACATGTTTTGAATGTGACCAACAAGATATATCTTATGATATACGGGGGTAAATGATGGTATTCACATTCTCGATAGATGACCTTTCTAGTAATCATTTTCATTACACTATGAGATTGAACATAAGTATTTTTTATGAGACTAAAGGTTGAAATGGATTATGTTGGACATCAGATAGTATGTTTTTATGCTAAATTTTTTTTTTCTACAATGTTATAATAGTATAGTTTTAGAAAAAGGGCAATATGTCGGACAAGTGACAACCCGTCGCGTCAGACAAGGCTATGGTAATCGAACCCACAACCGAAGTGCGACGAGCCTTTATCACCTATGAATGGACTACAGGAAGTCCCAAGTTTGTATAAAGTAGTTTTAATTTTTTATCCATTATGATAAATGAATTATATGTCCATTTTAGGAACCATATATTATTAATCTAAACATAGATGGACTTATTTATATTTAATAACTTGTGTTAATATTTTTATGATAGATACAGATGGAATGACCTATCATTCTATCGCATGATCTGCTAACACTTCAAGAATGAAAAATTCAACTTCATTTCATTAAATAAGATATGAAGTGGAAATTGTTCATGGAATGACCAACAATGATATTATAATGAATTTAAGTATGCATTTATCCTTATGAAAAAAATCCTCAACATTAGGGAAATAAGTTTGAAAACAAAAAACATTGTCTTAGTACCCTCATATCCGATGAATAATATTGTACCTTAGATCATAAAAAATTTATGGCTTTGTGATTGATGGATTTTTTTCATAGCCATGTTCTCTACCACTCTCTATCAAAAATTGATGGTTAGATTTATATTCTATAACCATGTTTCCACCTATGTTATTTAATATTGAAACCCAGTGATGAGTTACATTGGGTATCGGTTATGTTTCTAACATTCCTTTTTAAAATTATGTTTCAGTTTTCCTTCTTACGATGTCGGCTTCAATGGAAGAATCGTTCAAGTAGTAAACAATTTATAACCCCGACGAATATCGAGGGAGAAGTTCATTTTAAAGGGAGTAGAATGTAACACCCTGAGATTTTATTAGATATATTATTTTTAATTTCATTAATATCTTATAGTTTATGCAACACCATGATTAGATTGTGCTCTATTCAACACAGTATTAGCTTGCAGTTTATGCAACACTATTGTTGGTTCGTGTTACAAACAATTTCAAGAACATTTGGTGGAAATTATTCTACGCAACATTGAGTATAAATTTTGGTCACAGAATTAATGAAATTTGTTTTGATTATGTTATACGAAACACCAAAGGAATCTTTCATTACACGCAAAACTGACTTGTCTTGCGTTAAACACAAGAGAGACCTTCCTCGATATCTTACATGGTACACAATACCGAGTTTCACTAAACAATGATATATTATTGTAATATTATGAACTAGCCATTATGAATAGTATTAAATGAAATTTGAAGTTTATAACATTATAATTCATCTTACACATTTTCTAGAATGAGGTATTGTAAAAAAAAATTTGTTTGGATAAAATATTTATTTTTTTAAAAAAGCAGTTTTTCCTCCTTTTGATGGCACACCCACATTAAATATATTTTTGACACATTTATAAGATCTATTTCACAAAATAATCTTATTACTTGCAATAAGTATATAAAAATTTTCTTTGGATAATTTTTTATTATTTTTCTGTTAACATTTATTTTTTGATGAACAGTAAAAAAACACGCTAAATTTTAATTAAAAACAAATTTTTTCATCATGATAACTTATATGGTTAAATTATAAGATTTAATGGTTTTAAAGTTTAAATTGAATATATTTTTACCATTTAATATAATGTATGTAATCAGAATTATTATTACGTTGAATTCATAGGTAAAATCAATTCAATCTTTTGTAATGTTTTAAACAAAAAACCATTTTTTCGACAATGTGATTAATTTTAATTTAATTTATACACAAAATGTGTCTTGAATTTGAAAACTTTTATTCCATTTTTGGAATCATTAGGTCCAAATTATTTTAATAGACTAATTTTTATTTTTGGGAATTATTAATCATAACTACGGTAAATTTTATTTACCCTAGTTAAAGGTAAATCAGGTAATTGAGGGTAAAAAAAATATTACAAAATTACCCTAACACTTGTTATAAAATAATTTTTTGGTTATATTTATCCTTAAAACATAATTGGGTTGAAAGGGAATCTTTTGGAACCCAAATGAATGTGGTTAATACCATTAATTTAATTTATTTAACGGAAAGTGAAATATGTCTCACTCAAACTTTAAGAATTATATTATTTTTAATATAAGGTTATATAGAATATAAATTATATTATAAATTCTCATTTTAAATCAATATTTTTAATTTAACATGGTAATTTATTTTTAATTTTAATGAAATATTTAATTACCTTAATTCTTATAAATTAATGATGCAGAAATTATTTATTTAGTGAAAAATAAATAATATAGTTTTAATTAAAATAATAATACCCATAAAAGGCCAAAACACTTGACCAAAACATATTGGTCGAGTATATCTACACCATAATAATCCATGTGGAGACTTGTGGACCCTTAGGAGCCCTATAAAATAAATTATGACATTTATATTATTTTATTTTAAATGATGTCAAAGTTGTCACCTTCCTAATTTAATAAAAATAACAATTTAAAAGTTGGGTTTTTTAGAAGATAAATTCTAAAAAAAGTTTAATTATGAAATATATAAGATTAATATTAATCATAGTATTTTATATTTAAAATTTATAAAAAAATAATTATATTAAATAATTATACAAAATTATGTAGTAATTATTTTATTAAGAAAAATTTGAAATAAATTGTTTTAAAAATATTAAAATAAATATTATAAGAACAAATTATTGTGCTCCATGATTTTTTAGATGAATATGACGTTTTAGAAATCTAGTAAATTATTTTATTCTAATATATCTTATGTGTGGATTTTATTTAAATTCAAATAATTGAATAGTCTCAAAATTGACACTATTTATATTTTATAAAAATAACATATTTTTAAATTGATAAAAAACACAAATATATTTAAAAATTATACACTGAAAATTTTATGATCCAAAATATAATAATGTATATAATAATTGTAAATGAACATCAAATAAGTAAGTATTTATAACAATTTAATAATTAGAATATTATTACCAGAAATAAAATTAAATACATTAAATAAGGATAAATAAAAATGATTAGGTTTCAAATAAACATAAAACATTTCTAAATTCTATTATATGATTATATGAAAACCCAATCTAATCTTATATTACAATTGAGTCATTTTTGGAGGTTTTAAGTGGGGTTTGAATTTATTATAAATTAATAATTTTGAGGTTTCCCAAAGTGCCCCTCTCCTCCCATATAAAATGGCTCGTCCTCCCTCTCCACTTCAAACCATTTTTAAGCCTTAAAGCTCGTCCAAACCCGGAAAATTCCTCTTCTTAACATATCTAGTTATATAATAGAAGTTCTGGTATTCTCCAAAGACCAACACTAGTGCCTTATGAGGAAGTTTAAAAGTTGCACTTCGAGGAAGAGGTAATCTCTTCTTCCGATTCTTTGAAGATTCTTTCTTATTTTACATCCTCTTATTTAGTTGTTAAATTATAAAGTAATAACATAATTATCATTAATATACTTAAATGTTTTTATAAATGTGAAAAACCCTACTTCACCTTCTATCCATCCTACAAAAAATGAAATCACTGTGCATGCGTACGTACGACTTACCGTCTCCACGTCGTGGTGTGATCTGTTTTTCAACAACCACCATACTTGGATGAGTATAATGGTGGAAATAATAACTACATATTATTACTAAAAAATAATACTAATTCTGATATATTATATCATCCACTCCAATTTCATTCGATAATTATGGGAAAGATATCATCACCCGTGCGTACGTATAGACTACCGTCTCCACGATGTGATGCGACTTGTTCTACATTATCTTCATTTAATAATTATTATATAAATTAATTTAATGAATAAATATAATATATATTATAATAATAACATTATTTAAATGATATATCTATAAAATAAAAAGAGTAATAATAATTTATTAGAAAAACACGTGTAAGAACATTGAGCAATGAACAACCGAATAACGAGTTGCAATGAAATATTACTAATAAGAAGATAAGAATATGAAAATATATCATATCATAAGAATGGATACAATTATATAATAAGTCAATGATATTATTTAAATCATGATACAGGATGTAAGGATACTTTCAAAGCATATTGGACCTAAGGTAAGGGAAAATCTCACAATCTCATTTTTAACAAAGACAGTTTATTTGTAAGTATTTACTGGGGTTATATTTATCATCAAAGTCAATGTTTTCCAAAAATGTATTCATATAATGTTTAATATTATTTAATATATTTTTAAAGTCATTTTTACCCTTTTTTGACTTTTACCACATGGTATGGAAGGAATCTTTCATTGGATTACCATACAATGTACTTTTTTACTTTTCAGGAAAAAATACGAGGAGAATGTTTTTTAAATTATACGGCATGAACATATTTTTATGGTTTCATAATGAATTATTTCTATGAATCATACTACAAAAATATTACATGATTACATTCAAAAAAATTATTTTCTTTTAATATTTCATGGAATTATGATAAACGAAAATTATTTAAATGATGAAATATATTTTCCCTCAAGAATTCATTTCAAGTATTTTATCAAAACTATTTTCCATATAAAATGAAATTATTTAAAATGGTTATATTTAATGTATAATGACCCTATTATTTACCTGTTTTAATTTTTTTTTTGATGAAATTATATCCATTATTTTATATGGATTATTTAATGATGAGAAGATGTTTATGAAACCCATTTTATTCGTTCGGTTATGATGAATGATTTATGTTTATTTTGTGGATCACATAATAATGATTTCATTATAAGATGTGGGGGACATATATCTGCCTCCAATGCATTGGGTAAATATTTATATGTCATGATATTGGCATAGCTGGAACAACAAGTAAATCTGGTTCAGTATTAATAGTCTGGAACGGCAAGTATACCCGGTTTAGTAATGCATTTTTTCCACTATGATGGTATTGGAAGCAATGCCTTGGCTACTATGGAAATAACATATTGTGATTAATGGTTTTCCACAATTACATGTTTTATTACCATGCTATTTATCATGATTAATGTTCCTTATAGATCTATGCCTTACGTACTTCCAAGATTTATTTCACGACACGATATTTTGATGCTTAAAGTTCATGTTCATGTTTTTAAGTTCAAATGTATATAGTTTTTTTTATTTCCACCTTGATTACACATACTGATCATTTTATCTCACCCTTTATATTTTTTCATACCAACAAGATTTAAAGAAAGATTTTATGTAAGAAAACAAAAGTGGAAAAACTTTATTAGAGATGCTGAAGATCTTTCACTAGGATTAGAAGATTATGTTCTGTGATTCAAAAGATACTAAAATAATATAGTCTTTGGGAATCTTTTTTTGTTATGTATTAAGTATTACAAAAACATAATGTAATATAAATGTACATCAAGCTTGGGTCTCTACTTTTGGTATCAGAGAAAAGGATGTAGGAATGAATCCATTCCTTGGGAACTCTCACATGTGAGCGTTGGATAAAGCATGGATCTTCGCCCAAGGGCTTCATGATTAAATGGATGCCACTAGGGAGGGTGGTATGTCCTGCCCAGGGTGTGTAGCCATGCATGGGGTGATCTAATTGGTATCAATTATTGTCCACTAGAAAAAAGTCCAGACCACTACAGTTTGTATTTGAGTGAAGTTTTAGTCAAACTTTGGATACTAGGATGTGAAATCATTAGTGAGATCCCTAGAGATATTTTTATGGTATGTCTAAGGATGTATATAAGGTTATGTATACGTATAGGATATAGTCCTAGATTTACGATAACGATCATGAATAACCTAGTATTAAACCTAATATGTTAGATATTGAAAGTACTCCCCATTGATTATGCTGTTTTCCTAGTAAGATTTTTTCCTCTCACACTATTCTTTTGGGGTTTTAGAAAATGGATGGAAACAGTAAGATTCATGTTAATGGAGAATATTACGGACAATGGAATGATATTCTTCATGAGAAACCAAATTAAACAGGATTTGGGAGTCCATATATCGTTATTATTCCTAATAAAAAAATTAATGATATGATCAATAATCTCAACTTTGGTAAGTTATCTTACTCGAAAAATAAGAGAAAGATGAAGTTTCATTATGATCATAGTGGAAAGAAAGTTCAATTTCCCACATGTAAATAATTTGGGAAGAGGAATCAAGGATAATGATTCAAAGGGATTGGATGATTATTTGGGTGGGGAAAAGAAGGAAACAAAGCCAATAATTGCAAAAGGAAAGGATCAGTTAACACAATAGACAAGGATAATGGTATTGCTAAGACATCAAAATAGGTTAAATGTTTTAAATGTGGAATGTATGGGCATTATTAAAACTAATTACCTAAAGGAAAAACTCATGAAGAGAATCAGCATGGTCGTATGGGTATTGTTTATGTTGATGAAGATACTACAAATGATATATGAGATGAATGAATTGTTGAGGAATAAAATGATGAAGCTCAGTCAATCGTTTAAGAATATAGTGGAATGGTTGTATGTTTATCAATAGTAATGTTGTATATGTAATTTAATGGTACGATGGAATAAATAAACATCTATAAATTGTTACACTATTGTTTTTTCTACAGTATTTGAAAGTATATTTTGAATGGTACCGGAAACCATGAAAGGTTATTCAAATATTTTTTTAATGTAGATGATATACGCATAATGAATTGATAAAGAGATAATGAGATGTTTGAGAGTATTAATGAGATCATGACTGTTATACGGACAAAGTAATATCATGGTTTGAGTATATAGATTTTTTTGTGATTTTGGTATGTAGAAAGAGTTTACTTTTGACACTATTCATGTTTTCACTAAGGTTCTATAGTAACTCATGTTTCAAGATAGTACATGAGTAAGGTATTCACATGTTTGGAATGTGTCCAACAAGATATATCTTATGATATACGGGGGTAAAAGATGGTATTCACATGCTCGGTAGATGACCTTTCTAGTAATCATTTTCTTTATACTATGAGACTTGACAGAAGTATTTTTGATAATCCTAAATGTTGAAATGGATTAACTTGGACATAAAATAGTATACTTTTAGGCTAAAAGTTTTTTCTATAATGTTATAATAGTATAGTTTTAGAAAAAATACAACCTGTAGGATGGGCGACAACTCGTCGCGTCAGACATGGCTGCGGGAATCAAACCCACAACTAGTGTGCGACATGCCTTTATCACCTACTACTGACCAACAAGATGACTTTGGTTTGTAGAAATTAGATTTATTTTATTAAGCATTATGATAGATGATGTATTAGTCCATTTTAGGAACCATATATGACTAATCTCACCAGAGATGGACTTTTGTATATTTAATAACATGTGTCAATATTTTTATGATAGAGACATATGGAATGACGAATAATTCTATCGCATGATCTGATAACACTTCAAGAATGTAAAATTCAACATCATTTCATTAAATAAGAGATTAAGTGAAAAAATTTCATGGAATGACAAACAATGATATTACACTGAAATCAAGCAAGTATTTATCCTTATGAAAAAAACATCAACATTAGGGAAATGATCTTGAGAATGAAAAATTTTGCCCTTGTACCCTTATATCCAATGGATCATATTGCACATTAGATCATCACAGATTTATGACTTTGTGATCGATGTCTTTTTTTCATATCCACATTCTCTACCACTCTCTATCAGAATGTGACTGTTAGATTTCTCTTCCATATCCATCTTTTAACCTATTTTATTTTATGAGGAAACCTAGTGATGAGTTACATTGGGTATCTGTTTTGTTTCCAACAATCCTTTTTCAAAATGAAGTTTCAGTATTCCTTTTTACGATGTCGGTTTCTATGAAAGAATCTTTCATGTAGTAAACCATTTATAACCCCGACGAATTTCGAAGGAGAAATTCATTTCAAGGGGGTAGAATGTAACGCCCTAAGATTTTATGAGATATATTATGTTTAATTTCATTGATATATTATATTTTGTGGTACACCAAGATTAGATTGTGAAATACGCAACATCATATTTTATTGTAGTGTATGCAACACTATTCTTGTCTCCTGTTACACACAATTTCAAGATCGTTTGGTTGAAATTATTCTACGCAACATTGAGTATAGATTTTGTTCAAAGAAATTATAAATTGATTTTATATTATGTTATAAGTAACACTGAATAAATCTTTCACTACACACAACACTGACTTGTCTTGCGTTACGCGCAAGAGCGACATTCCTCGATAGCTTACGTGGTACGCAATACCGAGTTTCAATAAACAATGATTTATTATTATAATATTATGAACTAGCCATTATGAATAGTATTAAAAAAATTTTTATGTTTATAGCAGTATAATTAATCTTACACTCTTTATAGAATTATTTATGAGAACAAAATAATTTTTTTGGATAAAATATGTAATTATAAAAAAATGCAATTTTTGCCGCTTTTTGTTGGTGCACCCACATTAAATCTAGTTTTGACATGTTTATAAGATCAATTTGAAAAAAATAAACTTATTCATTATAATAAGGGTAAAAAAATTACTTTGGATAATTTTTTAATATTTTTATGTTAAATTTTATATTTTGATGAATAGTAAAAAACACGCTAAATTTTAATTTAAAAAAACATTTTTCATCACGATAATTTATATGGTTAAATTATACGATTTAATGGTTTTTAAGTATAAATAGAATATATTTTTACCATTTAATATAATTTATGTCATTATCATTAATTTTACATTGAATTTGTAGGTAAAATCAATTCAATTTTTTGCAATGTTTTAAACAAAAAACCATTTTTTTCGACAACGTGATTAATTATAAGATAATTTCTACAACTTATGTGTCTAGAATTTGGAAAATTTGATTCTATATTTTAATCATTAGGTAAATGTTATGTTAAAAGGATACTTTATATTTTTCGGCATTATTAATAGTAACTACAAAAAGTTTTATTTACCATAGTTAAAGGTAAATCATGTAAATAAGGTTAAAAATAATATTAAAAAATTACTCTAACACATGCTTTGATATAATTTGATGCTTATATGTATCCTTAAAACTTACTTGGGTCTAAATGGAATCTATTGGAACCCACTTGGATGTGATTTAGACCTTTAATTTATTTTATTTAATGGAAAATGAAATATGTCTCAGTCAATCATTAAGAAATAAATTATTTTTAATATAAGGTTATACACAATATAAATTAAATAATAAATAATCATTTGAAAATCTAATATGTTTTTATTTGTCATTTTAATTTATTTTTCATTTTTATGAAATATTTAATTACCTTAATATCATATAAATAAACGATGCAAAAATTATTTATTTAGTGAAAAATAATAATATTGTTTTTATTGAGATAATAATAACCATAAAAGGCCCAAAAACATGACAAAAACTTATTGGTACATTATAAATACACCATAATCATCTATGTTGAGACTTTTGTACCATTTAAAGCCATTTAAAAAATATTATGACATTTATATTATTTTATCTTCAATGATGTCAAAGATTTCACCATCATTATTTAATAAAAATAACATATTAAAAGATTGGTGTTTAGAAGTAAATTCAAATAAAAGTACTAATAAGAAATATATAATATTTATCTTCATCATAGTATTTTATTTTTAATTTTTATTCAACAAAAATGTATATCAAATAATTATACAAAATGTTGTAGTGATTATTTTATTAAGAAAAATATCAAATAAATTGTTTTAAAAATATTAACATAAATAGTATAATAACAATTTAATGTGATCCAAGAATTTTTTAGACGAATATGACATTTTATGAATCTATAAAATCTTTTGGTTTTAATATATATTTTGTGTGGATTCTATTTAAATTCAAATAATTGAATAGTGTCAAAATTGACACTATTGATATTTTATAAAAATAATGTATAATTAAATTGTTTAAAAATCACAAAAAAAAATTTAAAAATTGAAAATTGAAAATTATATGGTCTAAAATATAATTATATATCTAATTTTTGAAAATTCATAACAAATAAGTAAGTATTTATGAATATTTAATAATTAGAATATTATTACCATAAATAAAATTAAATAGAATAAATAAGGATAAATCAAAACAAAAAGGTTTTAAATAAACATAAAAATGTCTAAATTTTATTTTTTGATTATATTAAAACCATATCTAATCTCATTTTATAATTGAGTAATTTTTGGTGGTTTTTAAGTGGGGTTTGAATTTATTATAAATTTATATTGTTTAGGTTTCCAAAAGTGCCCCCTCCACCCTTATAAAAGGGCACCTCCTCCCTCTCCACTTAACACCATAATTAAGCCTTAAGTCTCGTCCAAACCATGAAAATTCCTCTTCTAAACATCTATAGTTATGTAATTGAGGTTTTTTTCTCAAATGACCAACTCTAGTGCCCTATGAGGATGTTCAAAAGAGGCACATCGAGGAAGAGGTAATCTCTTCTACCGATTATTTCATGTTTCATTCTTCTTTTACATACTCTTCGTCAGTTGTTCCATTATAAAGTAATTACATAATTATTAGTAATATACTTATATGTTATTATAAATATGAGACAACCCTATTTCACATTCGATCCATCCTACAAAAAACGAAATCACCGCACGTGCGTACGTACGGCTTACTGTCTTCACGTCGTGGTGTGATATGTTTTTCGACAACCAACATAATGGGATGGGTATAATTGTGGAAGTAATAACTATATATGATTATTATATCATCATACTAATTTTTAGATATTATATTATTCACTCCAATTCCATTCAACAATTATGGAAAAGACATCATCACTCATGCGTACGTACAACCTACTATCTCCACGATGTGATGCGACTCATTCTAAATGATCTTCATTGAAGAACTAGTATATAAATTAATTGAATGAATAAATTAAGTATATATTATAATAATACAATAATCTAAATGATATATCTATAACCTACAAATTGTAATAATAATTTATTCCACAAAACACGTGTAAGAACACAAAGCAAAGAACACCCGAATAACGAGTATCAATGAAATATTACTAATAAGAAGATACGAATATGAGAATATATGATATCATAAGAATGAATATGAGTCTAAAATAAGTCAATGAAATTATATAAATCATTATACAGGATGTACGGTTATGTAAAAAGCATACAGACCTAAGGTAAGGGAAAATCTCGCAATCGCATTTTTAACTGAGAATGTTTATTTGTAAGTATTTACTGGGGTTATATTTATCATCCATGTAAATTTTTTCTAAAAATGTATTCATATAATGTTTACTGTTCTTTCATTCATGTTTAAAGTCATTTTTACCCTTTTTGACTTTTACCACATGGTATGGAAGGAATCTTTCATTTTTTTACCATATGATGTACTTTTTTGACTTTTCCGGCAAAAGTACGAAGAGAATGTTTTTTAACATATACGACATGAACATATTTTTGCGGTATCATAAATAATTATTTGTATGAATATTCTTACACAATGTTTCATTATTACTTTCAACAAAAAAATCATTTAAAATTTCATGGCATTTTTAGAAAAGAAATTCATTTGAAAGTAGAAAGGATATTTTTCCTCAAGAATTCATTTAAAGTATTTTATCAATACTATTTTACATCTATGATGACATGATTTAATATGGTTATATTTCATGTATAATTCCCCTTTTATTTACATGTTTTTATTTTGTTTATAATGAAATTATATCCATTGTTTTATATGGATTACGTTATGATGGGATGATGTTTATGAAACCCATTTTATTCTTTGGGTTATGATGAATGATTTATGATTATTTTGTGACACATGTAAGAATGATTTAATTATGTGATCGGTGGGACCTATATCTCTCTTCAAGGCATTGGGTAAAGATTTTTATCTCATGATATAGACATGGCTAGAACGAAAAGTAAATCTGGTTCAGTAATACAGGGCTGGAATGGAAAGTAAACCCCATTCAGTAATGGACTTTATCCAATATAATGATCTTGGAAGCAATGCCTTGGCAAATATGGAAATAAAATCATGTGCTTCTTGGTTTTCCAAAATTACATTTTTTATTCCAATGTTATTTTATCATGATTGAGTTTCCTTATATATCTATCCCTTACATACATCCAATATTTATTTCACGACTCAAGATTTTGATGTTTAAAGTTTATGTTCATGTTCTTAAGTTCTAATGTATATGGTTTATTTTATTTTCACCATTCATACCCTTTCAGAGCATTTTATGTCAACTTTTATATATTCTATTTTCCCTAGGATTTAAAGAATGTTTTTAGGTATGAAAATAAAAGGGGAATATCTTTTTGGGAGATGTTGAAGATCATTCACCATGATTAGAAGATTATGTTTCGCGTTTCCAAATACACTAATCTAATACGGTCTTTGGGTGTCTATTTTGTTTATGTATTATGTATTCCGAAAAAGTAATGTATTATCCATGTATGTCAAGCTTGGGTCTCTACAGTTTAGTTTTTTCTTGGGATGTGGGTTTAAGGTTTTTTTGGGTTAAGGTTTTGGGATTATGTGGATTAAGGTTTAGTGTTTTTTGGGGATTAGGGTTTATGTTTTTTATGGATTTTGGGTTTGTTTTTTTTTGATGAGGTTCTGTACATTTTTAGGTATGAATTTTTATATTATTTTAGGGTTGAGGCCTTAATGTTTTTTTGGCATTGAGAATTTAGGATTTTTTGGGTATGAGGGTTTATGGGTTTACGGAGATGATGTCTGGGGATGTGAGTTTAAGGATTTTTTTTGGGTTGATTATTTTTCATTTTATAGGTATGGGAGTTTTGGTTTTTTTAGGGATGATATTTTAGGGGATTTGGAGGCTCATTGTTAAGGGTTTTTTGTATTATGATTTAGGTGTTTTTGTAGGTGAGAGTTTAGGGTATTATGGAGTAGAGGGTATAATGAATTTTTGGGCCATGGGTTTCGATTGATTATGGGATGATGCATTATGTTTTCTGAGAGTATAAGGTGTTTTGTTGGATAAGGATCTAGGTTTTTTGGGCCTATGGTTTTATGGATTTTTAATCATAAGGATTAAGGGTTTTTAGGGCTGAGGGTATAGTTGTTTTAGGATGAGGGTTTAGGGTTTCTGTGCATAGATATAAGGGTTTTGGGACTGAGGTTTTAGGGTTTTTTTGCACAGAGGGTTTAGTTTTTTTTGTACCGAGGGTTTAGTGTTTTTGGGGGATGAGGGTTTTGGGTTTTAGGGAAAGGGTTTTTAGTTTTTTTGGGGGTGATGGTTTACTATTTTCATGGGATGAAGGTTTAGTGTTTTTTAGGGATGAGTGTTTAGGGGTATTTTGGGGTTTTGTGTTTAGTTTTTTTGGGATCCCGGTTATGGTGATTTAAAGATAAATTTATTTTATTTTTTAGGGACAATGGATTAGGGTTTTGGGGGGCAGATGGTTTCGTTTTTTCTGATGATGAGTGATTAGTGATTCTTGGTAATGAGGGTTTTGGGGTTTTGGCGATGAGTTATTTTATGTTTTTTGGGGATAATGGTTTATTTTTTTTGGGATGAGGGTTTAGGGTTTTTTGGGAGGAGGTTATTAGGGTTTTGGGGGTAGGGGATTCGGGTTTTTTGAGGCATAGGGGATAGGTTTTTTCTGAGGATGTGGGTTTAGGGGATTTGGGGAAAGGGTTATATTGTTTTTTATGATAGATTTTTAGGGTTATTTTGTCTCAGGGTTTATGGATTTTGGGGGCTTAGGGTTTCAGGTTTTCAGGTGATTTTGTTTTACGGTTTTTGTGGGATGATGATTTAGGGTTTCATGGGGTTGAGTGTTTATGTTGTTGGTGGGGGGGGGGGGGGGGTTGAGGGTTTATGTATAATTTGGGTTTGAGGTTATATGTTTTTGGGATTTGGGTTTTGGGGTTATTGGGGATGAGGGTTTCAGAGATTATGGGCTGAGGGTTTAGGGTATTATAGGGAAAATGGTTTAAGAGCTTAGTTTTTATAGTTTTTGTTGTTGTGGGTTTATGGTTCTTGGGGATGATGGCTTTAGGTTTTCTAAGGAAAAATTTTTATGGGTTTTTAGTGAGGAGGGTTTAGTGTTTTATGGTATAGAGGGTTTATTGATTTTTGGATCTAAGAGTTTATATTTTTTTGGTAGTAGGATTCATGTTATTTTTGGGATTACTGTTTTTGGGTATTTTGGAGATGAGTTTTTTGCGGTCTTTAGGGATTATGTATTAGGGTTTTTGGGGGATTAGTTTCTTTGGTTTTTTGGGAATGAGGGTTTTGGGGATTTTGGTGTAGAGTGTGAAGTTATTTTTGTGGCTGAGGGATTAGGGGTTTTTGGGAGAGATGGTTTTGGTTATTTTCGGGATCATGGTTTAGGGTTTTTAGGTTGAGGGTTTAGGTGTACTTGGAGTTGTGTGTTTTGGTGTTTTTGGTGGCTGAAGTTTCATGTTTTATTGGGGTTGAGGGAATAGGTTTTCTAGGGACAGATGGTTTACAGTTTTTTTGGGTTTAAGGGTATAGGGTTTTTTTGGATAACGATTTATGATTTTTTATTGTGGAAGAGGGTTAATGTTTTTTTGGGGATAAGGGTATAAGCTTTTTCGGATTGATGGTTAAGAGTTTTTTTGAGGATGAGGGTTTTCGGATTTTGGGTTGACAGTTTAGGTTTTTTTATTTGGGTTTACTGTTTTTTGAGGATGAGGAATTAGGGGTTTTCAGGATCATGGTTTAGGGTTTTTTGTGGATGCGGGTTTATGTTTTTCCAAGGTGGGGGGTTTATGGTTATTTGGGGATGGGGATTTATAGTGTTTTTTGAAGGAGGGTTTACAGTTTACTGGGGTTTACAGATTGGGTATTTTTATGAATATGTTTTTAGTGTTTTTTCGGTGTGTGGTTGTTGGGTTTTTTGGGTCTATGTGTCCAGGGGTTTTTTAGGGATGAGGGTTTGTGGTTTTTTGGGGTTCTAGGTTAATTATGTTTTGTGGGGATAAGTATTTAGTAAATTTTGGGGATGGTGGTTTATAATTTTTTAGTATTTTGTGTTTATGGATTTTTGAGTCCATGGAATGAGGGGTTCTAGGGATGAGTGTTTTGGGTCAATTTTTTTTGGAAATGATGGTTTATGTTTTTTGGGGGGATGAGGGTTTAGGGATTTTTGGGATGAGGGTTTAGGGGATTTTGAGTTAGAGGTTTAATGTGTTTTCATTGTAGTAGGATTAGGGTATTTTTGGGGACTAATATTTTTTTAACGGATAGGGTTATGTGCATATTTGAGGATGAGTGTTTAGGATATTTTGGGGATTAATGTTTAGGTTATTTTGAGAAATACGTTTTATGGAATTATGGGAAAGTGTATTCTATTATTTTTGGGGATGATGGTTTTTGGGATTTAAGGGATAAGGGATTAGTGATTTTGCGGGTTTATGGTTTGGTGTGTTTTTGCAGATGATGTTTAAATGTTTTTTAGGGATAAGTATTTATAGTATTTGGGTTAAGATGGTTTTCAATTATTTGTTTCTCAGGATTTAGGATTTGGGGGGGGGGTTTATTGTTTTCTTAGTTAGAGGCATCATGGTTTTTTCGAGCATAGGGTCTTTGGGTTTTTAGGGGCAAGAGTTCATGTTTTCTGGTTAAGGAATTTAGTGTTTTTTGGATTAGGGTATATATTTTTTGAGGGAAAAGGGTATAATTGTTTTTGGGGATGATGGTTTTATGTTTTTTTGGGAAAATGGTTTAGGGAATATTCGTGATGTTGGTTTTTGTTTTTTTGATGAGGTTTTAGGGTTTTCTGGGGTTGAGTGATGAGATTTTTTTGGGATGGATTTTTATGGAATTTTTTGTGGTTTGGGTTTAGGTGTTTTAGTTGATGAGGGTTTTGGGATTTTTGGGGATGAGGGATTGGGGATTTCATGGGATGGGGTTTTTAGGGTTTTTCGGGATGACAGTTTTGTAGGTTTTGGGGATAAGAGTTTAGGGTTTCATGGTGACTGTAATTAAAGTATTTAGGGATCATAGTTTAGGTTTTTAGGGGAATGAGGGTTTATAGTTTTTAGGGTTAGGGCCTTAGGGTTTTTTGTTCTCAGGGTTTCGGTTTTACTGAGTATGAATGTTTGGGGTTTTAGGGTTGAGGGAATAGTGTTTTTGGGGCTGGGTGTTTATGGAATTTGAGGAATGACGCTCAAGGTATTTTTTGGGAAACATATTTACGGAAATTTAGGAAGTCGGTTTAGAGGATTTTTGTGTCTTAGGATTTAGGGATTTTTGGGGTAGATATTTTAGAGATTTTGGGAATGTGGGATTAGTTGGTTTGGGGGTATCAATTTTATAGTTGGTATGCTAAAAGGGTTTTAGGGTTTGATAGGACTATGGGATTATGGATTTTTTGTTGAAGAGGGCATATGGTTGTTTGGGGATAAGGGTTAACAATTTTTTGTTGAGGATTTTGTGGATTTTGGGGATAAGGATTTAGGTATTTTTCAAATTGAGGGTTTTTTGGTTTTTTGGGATTAGGGTTATGAGTATTTTCGGGCTGAGGTTTTAGGGGTTTTTTGGATTTGGTTGTAGGTTTTTTTTGTATGAGGATTTATGGTTATTTTGGGAAACAGATTTAGGGGTTTTTCAAGTGGTGGGTATATTATTATTTAGGTCAGATGGTATTTTCTTTTTTTGGAAGATGGTTTATTTTTTTTGGGGCTGAGGGTTTATGATTGTTTATTAGTTAGGTTGTAGGGTTTTTTGGGGTTTAGTTTTTAGATTTTTTTTGGGAGGTGGGATTTTGGATTTTTTGTGCCAAGGGTTTCTGATTTTTTATGTTTAGGGTTTATGGTTTTTTGGGGATGATGGTTTAGTGTTTCAAGGGGGTACGATTTTTGGTTTTTTTACTGTAGAGGGAATATTGTTTTTTGTGGTTGAGGATTTATGGATTTATAGGGCTATTGGATTATGATTTTTGCATATATGTGGTTAGGGTTTTTTGGGGGTTGGGGATTTGTGGTTATTGGGGAATGAGGAATTAGGGTATTTTGGGGCTAAGGGATTAGGGTTCTTTGGGGATGAGGGGTTAATGTTTTTTTTGGGATGGATTTCTTGGGGATTTTTTGGGGTAGTTTGTTTACCATTTTCAGGGTTTTAGGGATTATTGTATATGGATTTGAGTGTTTATGATTTTATGGGGGTGAGGGTTTAGAATTTTTTTAAGGATTGTTTTGGGGTTTTTTTGGGGATTTGGGTTTACTTTATTTTTGGGTTTGTTTTTTGGGCTATGGTTCTAGTGGATTTGTGGCTGAGGGTTTACGGGTTTCTGCTTCTGAAGGATGATGTATTTAAGGGGATTATGGTATAAGGTTTTTTGGGGATTAGGGTTTTGGGGATTTTGATTTTGATGGTTTGGGATATTCTGGGGATGAGGTCATAGGGCCTCTTTGGGGATGAGATTTTATGTTTTTTGGGGATGAGTGTTTTGGAATTATTATGTAATAGTTTTTATGGTTAGAGGCTAATAGTTTTGTGGTTTTTGTGCTGAGGGGGTAGGGGTATTCTTGGGATGTAGGTTTTTGGTTTTTTAGGGATGATGGTTTAGGGTTTGTTGTGGTTAAGGGTATACGTTTTTGTTTGGGATTAGGGTTTATGGTTTTTTATGACTAAGGGTTTAGGTTTTTTAATTGATGAGGATTTAGGGTATTTTTGGTTGAGGTTTGAGGATTTTTTTGGATGATGTTTTATGTGTATTTGGGGTTCAAGGATTAAGGTTCATTGGGTATAATGGATTTGTGTTTTTTGGAATGAGGAATTATGATTATTTAGGGATAAGGTATAAAGGTTTTTTAGGATGAGGGTTTACAATTTTTTGGGGATGAGGGTTTATTTTTTTAAGGGATGAGTGTTTAGGGTTTTGGGCGGTTAATGGAGTTTCATATTTTATGGACAAAGGTTTATGAATTTTTGGGATTGTGGGTTTTTTAATTACTATGGGGTCCGGGTTTTTCATGGAGTAGGGTTTCTTGTTTTTTAGGTATGAGGTTTTGTTGTTTTTTGTGGTTTATGGATTATGTTTTATTGAGGGTGAGGGTTTTTATATTTTTTTGTGTGTGTTTAGGTTTATGTGTTAAGGGGGTGATGGTTTAGGGTATAATGCAGATTATGGATTAGTTTTATTTGGGGATAATGGTTTATGGTTTTTTGTGGATGAGTGTTTATTTGTTTTTGGAAGTGAGGGATTATGGAATTTTGGGGCTGAGGGTATTGGTTTTTTTAGTGTTGAGGGGTTTAGGGTTTTAGTAATCAAGGTCTATGGTTATATGGGGACTATAGTTTAGGGTTATTTGGGTTTTAGGGTTTAGTATTTTTTGGTGTTGAGGGTTTAATATTTTCAGGGATGTGGGTTTTGGGTTTTCTGGGGAATAGGTTTTATGGTTTTCTGGAGATGAATGTTTAGTGATTTTGGAATTAGGGGTAAATGGTATTTAGAGAAGAGGGTTTTGGATTTTCTTGGGCTAAGGGTTTTGGGGTTTTGTGGATGATGTATTTTAGATTTTTGGGGTTGAGGTATTAGGGTTTTTTGGGCTACTAGTTTAGGTATTTATTAGGTTGGGGGTTAAGGTTTTTTTAGGTATGAGGTTTTAGGGTTGTATAGGGGTGAGGGTTTAGGGTTTTTTGTCTAATGTATTAGGGTTTTCTATGTATGAGGGTGTTGGGATTTTGGGGGTATGGGTTTATATTTTTTAGGGATGATGGTTTAGGGTTTTCAAGAATATGGATTTTGTGTTTTATGGTGTTGGGGGTTTAGGGTATCCAGTGTTTTAGAGTATAGGTTTTTATAGTCATGAGGATTTTTGAGTTTTGTTGGATGTGGGTTTATAGGTTTCATGGGATTATGTATTAGTGTATTAAATGGATGAAAGATTATTATTTTCAAGGGATAAATGATTAGGGTTTTCTAGGGATGATGAATTATTGTTTTCTATGGATTAGGGTCAAAGATTTTCATTGGAGAAGGCTTTTGGGATTTATAGGGCCGAGGCATTAGGGTTTTGTTTGGGATTAGGGTATACATTTTTCTAGGGATTTTTGTTTTTGGTCAATGGGGATGATTAATTCTATTTTTCTGGTGTAAAGGGGTTATAGATTTTTTAGGATCAGGGTTTTGGGGTTTTGGGTATGAGGGATTATGTGTTTTGAGGCTGTGGGTATAGATTTTTTGGGATAATGGTGTTGGGAATTTTAGGGTTGACGGTTTATTGATTTTTTGGGATATGTATTTCGTTTTTTTGGTGATGAGGGTTCAGGTATTCTTGTGGATGAGGGTTTAGGAAATTTTGAGGTTGAGGTTTGAGGTTTTTTCTTAGGACGGTGGTTTAGGGTTTTTTGAAGATGAGGGTTAGGGGTTTTCAGGTCTGAGGGAATAGGATTTTTTAGTGGGAGGATTCAGGGTTATTTTTTTGCTATGGATTCAGGGTGGTTGGGTTTGATGTTTTACGTGTTTTTTGGGATTAGTGTTTAGATTTTTTGGGATGAGGGTTTAGTTTTTTTAGATGAGGGATTATGGTTTTTTAGGTGTGAGTGTTTAGGGGTTTTTTGGGGATGATGATTTATGGTATATGGGTTCTGAAGTTTTAGGGTATTTTGGGGCTGAGTGTTTAGGGGTTTTAATGGATAAGGGTATCACATTTCAGGGGAATAGGGTATATCATTTTTTTGGATTAATGTTTAGAAATATTTGGTGCTATGGGTTTTGGTTTTTTGGGGATAATGGTATTGGTAATTTTGGGGATGAGGGTTCATTTATTTTTGTGGATGAGGGTTTATGGTATTTTGGGGATGACGTTTGAGGGTTTTTATTAGGAGGAGGTTTTTTTAAGATGAGAGATAGGGGTTTTTCGGGATGGGGGTTCATGATTTTTTAGTGGGAGGATTCAGGGTTATTTTTGGCTATCGTTTCAGGGGGAGGGGGTTTAGAAAGTTGTTTTACTAGTTTTTTGGGATGAGTGTTTAGATTTTTTGGGGATGAGGGTTTAGTTATTTTTTAGTTGAGGGAATATGTTTTTTAGGTGTGAGTCTTTAGGGTTTTTTTGGGGTTGAAGAATTAGGGTATATGGGTTCTATGTTTTCTGGGTATTTCGGAGCATAGAGTTTAGGGTTTTTAATATATAAGGGTTTCACGTTTCATGGGCATAGGGTTTAGCATTTTTTATAGATCAATGTTTAGAAATTTTTGGGGTTGTGGGTTTATTGTTTTTTGGGGATGAGGGTTTATGGTTTCTTAGAGTTGATGGTCTTTTTTTTTGGGTCTGAGGGGTTGGGAATTTGGGGGATGAGGGTTTATTTTTTGGAGGGGTTGAGGGTTTTGGAATTTTTTGTGTTAATTGTTTATAGATTTTGGTGTTGAGAAAAGGGGTTTATAGGGATAATAGTTTATGAATTTTTGGGTGAGGTTTTAGGGTTTTCTATGGTTGAGTGATTATGGGTTTTTGGGTTTTTCGTGATGATGATTTATCAATTTTTTGGAGATGAGGTTTTATGGTTTTTTTACAAATGGTTTAGTGTTTATTGGGGATGCGTGTTTCGTGTTATTTGGGTTGTGGGTTTAGGGTTTTTAGGGGATGAGGTTTTTAGGGGTTTTGGGTTTGAAATAAACATTGCCTACTATTAAATATTTCATTCATTACAAATAACAATTCAATCATACATACATTAGAGAAAAATAATTAACAATGATCACTAATCAGTTTGAGTTGCTAAATCCATGGTGTTGTACAGAAATGATCCAATACAACAAAATTAACTATAAAAGAATCCTTCGGAGTGGAAAAATAATTATTAGGATTTTCCCTTACACTCATGTAGCACTATGATCAATAAAACAATTCATGTAGTTCAAGTATAATGAAATGATATAAAATACTTTCAGTAATAAAAATGTTATGTTACTTGATCAACATTCAAAAATATTCTCATTCAAATCAATTCGTATCATTCATACAAATAATCTGGTAAAACATATTCTATACATCGTAATGATACTCAGTATGATTTCCCATTCTGATTCCAAAGACCTATTTCTTGATATGATATTTTTTCTCTATTAGATACGGTTGATACAATTTTGAACCCATTCTATCTTAGTTTAAAAAACCCAATTATAATTCCCAGTTTTTTTTTCAGCAACCATTAATAAGATCATGTGTCTTCTCCTTTATTCATATGTTTGAAATATAGTTTCAACAAAACTCAATATAAAACCTTCTTCTCCCAATAAATTCAGATCTTCACTCTATTCTTCTAAATAATACTCAGTTTTAGAATGTAAAAAAGTAAAATCACCTTTTATAGTTGACCAAAAATATGTATATGCTGTATTTTGAAAATTATTCTAGCTCAAACATATTTTCCAACAAAAAAATTCTACTGAAATTTAAGATGCATCTATGAACTCATCAATGCTACTCAACCCTTCTAGAAACTTCTAGAATATTTTAATAGATTCTTCTCAATTTTAACATGCATAAAAAATATTATTCTAATTCCAAATCTTCATTTTGATTGACCAATATGATTTATTCATTATAATTATCCATAAAACATGCATATATTGAAAAATACATAGCTTTGATCTTCTTATCATGCATGAGTCTGATTCGGATTCCAATTTGACATTATTATTTTATCATTACGATGAGGCCATTTGGTCACTCTGAATTTCATAACCCACTTAAAAAAAATCATAATTGAACATATCCCATCAAATTTTTCATTATCAATTGAAAAAAATTCAGCTCATTCGGATTTCATCATTATGATGAAGACAATAGTTTCTTCAATATGATGACTCTTGAACTACATGTGAATAAAAATACTCTAAATAAAATCATAGTTCTTATTTCCTTTGAGCCACTTGATATAGAAAATTATTATTTTCCCTTAAGTCACTCGTAGAAAGCCAAAAATGTTTTTATGAATGTGTTTGACTACATTATTTATTGATCTATAAAATTATTAATGTATTTGACCCCAAAGACATTATTTATTTTTCCTTTCTATTGTTTCCAATATATCCCAATGAAAATAATTCTTCCTATGATGATTACGATGGTATACTGAATTTGATAGACCAGTATCAAACAATTCAAATTCTATATCTTATTTCATTTATGAAAATTAGACTCACCAACTTCTTTCTATGAAGGTTTAATTCCTTGGTATTTTGAATTGATTTCAATCTAGAACCTTCTATTTCTCGTATTACGACCAACTAATCATTTCCCAACTTCGAACACATCTAATTCCGATGACCTGAGACAGAAAACCCATTGCATTAGAAATGTACATATTCCACACACTTATTCTTATAAGTATTAATTACATTATTTCATTGATAATATTAATTATAAAATTCATCATTTTTTAACTTATATTATAATGCATTGTAACATACCATTCCTCTAGGAACATCTTTCTTTTCTAAAAATACTGAACACAATTAGTATAACCTTTTCTCCTCCTTTCGTTCGTCAATATATATTCAAAAGTTTTACAAAAAACATATGATTTTTGAGAAATGAAAAATTAAAATATATCATAATATTTATATCAGATTCAGGTTGAATCTCATTCTCTCTCTTAATATGATCAGAACCACATTCTAAACCCAAGGTTTATCTGATGAGACTTTTCTTCCAGAAAACATCTTCTCAATTCTTCATAATTTCAAAATCAATGTGATTACTATTTTGTGAATACGATGGATGGTCTAACTATAAAATTTCACAATGTTAATTGATTTTCCATTTTTGACATCAAAATAAAATACAATAGTAAAATGATATTTTTCATACTTCCAAAACCCTTCTCCATAAATATTGGTCCCAATAATCTCTCCCTGAAATTTTTCATGTCAACCAAGATTCATATATCAAATAAAATTTTAACCCTAAGAACGGGATTACTTATTGAGAGTTCTAATCCTACATGAGTTAAATCATTGTATAAAACAAGAATCATTGATAGTAAAAACAGGATTTCCAATAATTTGTGACACATAAAAGATATTCAACGTTACATCAAATCATTATTTTTAACATAAAAATTCATATAAGAAAGGTTTTGTTTCCTAAAATTAGTTCAAAAATAGTTATAATAGTCCACACATTAACATGAGGAGTTCATAGCTTATTTGAAACACCAACATCATTAATGTTTCTTTATTGATATATTTATTAAATAATTATCCCCCATGGAAACATAATCCAAAGGAAATATGAGTGAGGGGAAAGGAATACATATAAAAAAATTGATGAAAAAGTTCTTGGATGACCATTCTCAACCTCAATTTAGAAATATATTCCTTCAGAAATGGTTTTTTTTTAAAATATCAAAAACATGATCCGATGTAGGAAAAACATCTAAATTCAAATCATTCTTCTTTGTATTCTATTTGAGGAAATGATATTTCATGTCAATATGTTTTTTATGGGAAACTTTTACTATATTATGAGTAAGTTTGATTTCACTTTTACTATCACATCCCAAGATCAAGAATAACATGAAATTAAAAATTAAATCTTCCAATTGAGTCATAATACACATATAATGGGATGTTTCTTGAGTAGTAGAAATATACTCAAATTAATATATACTAAGATTTACATAATTTTGTTTCCTTTCATGCGAACTAATCAAACATTTCCCTAGAAATTGAACTCCACCAAATACAGATACTCTATCATTAACATTTCCATCCCAAATCACATCTAAAAACACAAACAAGTGAATCATTTCTATGATATCATACCTTATTAAGAAATATTTTGTTCCCTTCATATAACTTAAAATTTTTCCCATCATGTAAATTTTATTCTTTAGGGACACTCATAAATCTGGAACATAGGGTGATAACATAAACATTGTTGGGTCTTAAGCATGTCAAATACAAAAAAATTTCCATCATATTTTGAAACACATTATGGTAAACATCATTTCATTCTTCATCCTTTGAGAAAATGGTTCCAACTGGAATAGGTGAGGAAAATGGTTTTTGATTTTCCATGACAAACTTCTTAATATGTTCCTTGGAATACATTCATGTAGAAAGAAAAATGATCTTCTTATTTCTAAATATATGTCACCTAAGAACGTATTTCATTTCTCCCATAATTTACATATCAATTAAATTTTTCACATCATTAGAAAATCATCCACATTATCATTCATCCTTCCTATAGAAGATAATTTAATCAACATAAATAATTACGACAAGGGAAAACTCATCAATTTCCCTCATATAAGGATTTCTATGAACACTTCATTTTTTCAATGAGAGATCATTTTACACCTAAAAAGGAATTCTTCATCTTAAAAACATAACATTAATATTTCCCAACAATAATTCCACATGGTTTTTCAATGTAAAATTCCTCATCATGATCCCCATTCAGAAATTTGGACATCACATCCATTTGAAAAAAGTAACTTCTTTTTGAAACACTATAAATAAATAATCTAATTTTTTATATCCTTTACACTGATGAAAATGTTTCATCAAAATCAACCCCTTCAATTTTCGAGTCACCTTTGAATAATAACATTTCCATGTTCCTTATCACTTCACCTTCTTCATTCATATTTTTTTAGAAAACCCATTTTGTACCTATCAAATTTTTTTTATTTGGATTGGGTAAAAGTTCCCACGTGTCTTTATTTTTTATCTGATGAATATCTTTATTCATAGATAGAACCCATTAGGAATTACGAAAAGCTTCATTTACATATTTATGATTGAATTTTTAATACAAAAATGTATATGAAACAATTTATAATGTTCATCTTGTTTGAACAAACTGATGTTTATCAGGAATAATGTTCTGAACATCCACTTGACTCTTTATCCTACAATGAGATCTTTGAATTCCATCCTCATCACATTAAATACCAGAGCCTAATTCTTCTACATGAGTTGGATTACTATTACCAGTATCCTTAGTTTGATTTTTATCAAAACATTCCTTATCCATCCCAACATTCTTATTAGGATAAGTATACTTTTCTTCCTCATCATTTTCAACAACCTTCGCATCTTAAGATTCAACAATAAATAATATATCATGGTCAGAAAATCTGTATCATCTACCTTCTAGATAATATCAATGAAAAATTACATCTTCTCTTCTCTACTCAAACTCTCCAAGGTTTCCACCATTCTTTTTTATGATGCATGGAATCCAAAAAAAACATTACTGTTTCAAACATGAGGTTTTTCAATAAAACCATTCATATGGATTCATATCTTATGATGGTCTATAGAAACATCCGTTATGGATATACATATTAGTACTCTTGTATTTCCACAAAATATAATGAGAAACACTATGTTAAAATAACACAGTTCTACCCATTTCCACCAAACATATGTTCTTCCTTTCAAGCACCCCATTTTTCAATGGAGTGTATGGTGAACTAAAATCATGATTAATTTTATTATTATCAGGATAAACATAAAATTTTAAATTTTTTTACACATTCCCAGTATCAATTCTAATAAACCTTAATGAAAACTCACATTCCTTCTCACCATTCCTTCATAAACATTTTAACATTTTTGGAGAATATTACTTGTCTTCCATTTATAAAACAAATGTAATATGAGTAAAGTAATAAATGAAAGTGATGATGCAAATTTCTCAGTTAGATTATTGGTTTTTCATTTTTCTACAGTAATTATAATGAATATTTTCTATGGTTAATTTTGAACAAATATCAACATTCCTGTGCTCTGAGTCAGTCATTTATAAATTTTGAAAAATAGTGCAATACGGTGGTCTTATACTTGAAATATTAGGAATATTTTAGAAAAATTATCACTTAAAAAATTTCTCATGTGATATGAAACAAGTTACCTAGGATTTTATGCGAGAAATTATTCTCTTCCACCACACCCATGTAACAAGAGTGTTGTATTTCAACAACTTGAAATAAGTTTATTTTTGTACATTGGCCTCTTGTTACTACATTTCCATATTCCTCAATCTTAACAAAAAACCCAACTTTTCTAAATATAATGTTTTTTACTTAATCATAATGGTTTGAAAAAGATAGAAAAAAATGGTTCATCCCATAAACATACAAAACATTCTTGGATTACATGTTTTCTTTCCAAATGATGGTTGATCCGAAACCATTCTCTCTAAGAGATTCATATTTTCTAAATTTTGTTGTTCTGTCATTCAAGTCTTTCACATATTTAATCAAAATTAATTATCTTTTTATATGAAAACAGAGCACACTATCCATGACCCATATTTGTTATCCTTATAAATATTTGAGCGTGGACTCAACAACAAGGGACCTTTATTTACCTTTACCTTTTCTTCATTTACGGATTCTGATAATTGTTAATTAACATTTTTCTCCAATAAGGAAAATATGTAATCCTTTTTCAAGGTTACCATGTTGTTAAAATCTTTCAGAAATAGTTTCTATAGGGTTTAATTTATTTTAATCTATTATTTTAAACCTCTCAGGTTTCATCAGATCATCATTCTTAGTCTTCTTCCTTTTATGGGATATAATCCACATAAAACTTTTACTTCTATAATGTCTATAATAGTTTTAATATTTTTTGTTAATCCAAAATAATGTTTTTGTATTTCCAAATCCACCAAAATACCATCAATACTCATAGAAAGAATATTTGACTCTAAAACATCCATACTCACTAGAGTTGTGCATATGTTTCTCATCATCCTTCTTATTTTTCTTATTAGAAATTGTTTGACCAGTAAGGTTTCTGTTATCCACTAAAATCTCATTTTTCGTCTCATCCTTCGTTTTAGACTTATTAGAACTAGATGTATCAAAACAATTCATACTCAAAATTTATAGAAACACCTGACTTCTCTAATTGGATTGTCTTATCCACATACATAAATGTATTATTTTTATTATATTCTAAAACGCTTCAAGTATTGTTCTCCACATTTAAAGGAAACTTTTTTAATCCTTCTCTGGTTCATCCTTATAATGAATTTCACCAACATTTGAGATAGAGTTTTTAAATGGTGTACCTATTTTTTCATATTTAGAAAAAAAAATTCAAAATTTTGAAGTCTTATTCTTTTTTCTTTCATTTTTTTACTTTTTGTTGTTCATTTTTATTTTTTCATCCTCAAGGGATTTCTTCATGTCATCAATTTTTTTCACTATCTTGAATTTACCATTAGAAAAACCTTCTTGATTGTTTGTGTATGAGTTTCGTCTTTTCAGATTCTTGATTTTATTTTCAGCCTCACAATATACCTCATACATTATTTCACTTATTCTATAGGATGATATTCTAATTGGGTTTTTTTTCTTTAAAATTTCTTCATCTCAACTATTCATTATTCACTATTTTAATAAAATTATTCAATGAAGAATTCCTAGTGGGTATTTTGGATTTTTCCTCATTGTCTAATTGTTATTCAAAATTATATATGATAATTATCCATTTTATATTTGATTAAATTTTTATCATTCCATCTAAAAAAATTTAACATATCACTATGTTTCTTCCACAACCTTCTTGGACATTATTCTAATTTATCACTATCCTCTTATTTAATTCTTTAGTACTATTATCCACAATTTTAAAAATGGTTCCATATTCAAAAAAAATTCAAAGGATGTTTCTTTTTGTAGGTACCTTGACCAATTCTCACATTTTTAGAAAACAAGGATAATAATTCCCCAATTTTTTTACGCACCCATTTTTACACCCAGTGTTAACAACATAATCTTGTTCTTGAACATTATTAGACTTACAATTCATGGTATCCATGAAATAAATTTCACTATACGCATTTGTTTTCCCTTCATAAAATTATCCCTTATCATTTCATATGAAATTAGAGTTCTATGAAATTCATCCATAGATAATATTTCTAGATCTCTATCTACAATTAAGAAACATTATCATCAAACTTATGGGGAAGGATTGCCAATATTTTCCAATAAATTCATAATGTTATATCTTTTCACCATGATATTTGATAGTGTTGAAAATTTCATTCACCCTGGTAAATAAGACACTAATAGATTTTTATTCACCCATATTCAGATCATCATACTTCAGTATCCAAATTTGGAAATTTTCATTGTTTAATTTTGTATTTCCTTTAAATATATTTTCAACTTATCCCAGATACATATTGAAGTGGAAACACTATTTACTCATAATAACCAATATTCAAAAATTGATTTGGGTAAATAATTTTTGTCCCTTCCATAATTCTCAAGATTCTTCTTTTCAAATGATATACGAGTAATGTTTTCATAAATAAGAGAAAAACCATTTGATGCAGCATCAAGAACATCAAAACCAGTAGACATAATATAGGGCAACATTCTATCTTTTTGAATAAAATATTTCATTCCATCGATGACCGGAATAACTTTACTATTGAGAAAATTAAAATTCTCTATTAATTATCTTCATAAATTTATCAATTAATAATCAATGTGAACCTTTACCACTCAAACCACTTTTAATTTCTGATTCATGATAGTTGTACCACTGAGAGGGAGAAAGGATTACCCTTTGATATCTATTTCATTAATGGATTCTTACTTAAGAAACATCCTTCACATCCTATTTAAATATTCATTCCCAAATGAACAAAATTAAAACACACATCCATAGTAACGTAAGAATTTTAAGGGTTTAGTATTAAATTAGAGTAGCTACATCCTTGGGATAGTACTGAAATGCTCCAATACCACAAAGTCCAATATAACATAATAATTTCTTATGTCGAACATAATGAGTATGATACTACCTTAACCTCATGTAGAAATACTATAAATAAAATAAAACATGTTATTCATGTAGCATGAAATTATAGAATATAATTTTTGTTTCAAACATGTTATGATGATTCATGATTGACATTAAAAAATAGGACCTTTTAAATAAATTCTTCAACTTCTTACCCAGAAGCTTGTAATAACTTCTTCTAAACCACAAAATGATACTCATTATGATTTTCTATATGGATTCCCAAGTCTTATTTCTCAATATGATAATATTAATCTACCATAATACAATTGAAAAAATTCTGAACCAATTAAATATTGGTCTGGAAAAACAATCTGATTACACATTTCATTTTGGGAAACCCTAAATATGATCTTGCCTCTTATCCTTTCATCTTGTGTCTGGAAACTTTTTAAAAAAAAATTTACTCTAGAAACATTATCACCCACGAAATTTATATATTTTCTCTCTATTTCTCAAAAATGTATGTTTTGGGAATGTACAAAGTACTTTTACCTTATATTGTGGACCTAAAATAGGTATCGACGGGATTGAGAAAATCATTCCTACTAAAATTAATTTTCACAAAACAAACATTATCCTTTAATTTCAGATGCATTTATGATTTCAACAATACTTCTCAACTCTTCTCAAACCTTCTTGGATCATCTAACATCTTCATCTAGGTTCTGACATTCTTAACAAACATCAATTTAATTTTAGTTCTCCATTCTGATTTCCAAATACACTTTTTCAATACAATGCATCAAACCACTTACAAATATGAAGAAATATATATATTCTATAGTCTTAGAAAACATTAGTCTGATTTAGATTCTGATTTACCATTATGATTAATTCATTATGATAAAGGAATTTGGTTAATCTGATTTTCCGGACCCACATTCGAAAAAATTATAAGTGAAGACATCCTATTGTGTTTATCTATACCAACAGGAAAACCAATATTATCAATTTTATTTCTCCATTTAGATGATGACATTAGATTATTCAATATGATGTATTTTTACCCACATGTGAATAAAAATACTTGATATCAACTAATAGTTCATCTTTCCCTTAACCCACTTGATAAAGAAATCCTTCTTTTTTATTGATTCACATGCAGATAACCAGATTATTTAAATATTTTTGACTATAATATTGATTGATCTCTTGAATTTATATCTTATCATCCCCTATCATATTTACTATTTTTTTATTGATTCTAACAAATCCAAATTAAAACCATTATACCATTTATGAGTATGCTGGAATACAAAATCTGATGGACCATTATTAGTAGATTTTTCATCAGAAACATCATTTATTTGTAAATATGATACTCAACAACTTATTTCGTTTAAGATTTAAATATTTTAGATTTTGGTTTGACGAAAAACCATCACCTTTGGTTTCTCTAATTATTATCAATAAAACCTTCCCAAAAATAAAACAAATATGAATTTGAAGATCCGAGACGGGAAATATTTTAATTTAGAAATGACCTTCTTCAAAAAGAATTATCATGTATGTATTAATTCTCTGATAGCATTGGTAACATTTATGATTAGCTTCATCATCATCTGACTTATAATAGAAGGTATTGTAACATCCCATTTCTCTAGAAACATCATTCTTTCCAAACATGAGGGATTATAATTAGAAGCACCATTTCTCACCCTTTTATTTATCAACACAAATTACAAGTTTTACGATATACTTATGATTTAGGAGAAATAAAAACTCACAAAACATAATCATATTTATATCAGAACTATGCAGAATCTGATTCCCTTTCTAATTATGATCATAACCTCATTCCAGACCCAATGTGAGTCTGATGTGATTTTTCATCTATAAAACATATTCACAATATGATGGACTTTCATATGAATAGTTAGTCTAATTTTATTAATAATATGGTAATTCCTACGATAAAGTTTTAAAATTCAATTGAATAGTAACTTTTGACAAAAAAAGAAAACATTCTTGTAAAACATATTTTTCTTAACTAAAATGACCAACTCTAAAAAACACGGTCCCACCATTCATGGATTTTTGTGATGAGATTACTGGGGTTATGGGGAGTATGGTTAATTGGTATTAGGTAATGATGTTTTAGGAGTTTTGGGGATGTTGGGTAAGGGTTGTTTTGGATGAGGGTATACTTTTTTAGGTATTATTGTTTAGATTTTTTTCGTCTCATGGTATTGGATTTATTAGGATCTGAGGGTTTACCTTTTGTGGGGCGGATGATTTATTATTTTTGGGGATAAGAGATTATGGGGTTTTGGGACCGAGGTTTTAGGGTTTTTTAGGGATGAGGTTTTGGGGGGGTTTTTGTATGATGCATTAGGGTCATCTCAATATTGGTGTTTAGTATTTTCAGGGTTGAGTGTCTAAGGTTTTTTTGGGAATAAAGGATTATTTTTTTTTGTGGTATGAGCATTTTGGAGTTTTGGGGGTTAAGGGAATATGGTTTTGGGGGGATGAGGGATTATGGTGTTTTAGGGATAGTAGTTTAGTGTATTTTGGAGAAGAGTGTTAAGGGGTTTTTATGATGATGGTTTAGGGTTTTTTTGTCTATGGGTGTAGAGTTTTCTAGGGTATATAGTTATAGGGTTTTTTTGGGTCGAAGGTGTAGTTTGTTTTTGGGATGAGGGCTTAAGGTTTCTATTGGAAAGGGATTTAGGTTTTTTTGTGGGCCATGGGGTTAGAGTTGTTTTGGGATGATGATTTAGGGTTTTTTGAGGGCTAAGGTTTTAGGGTGTGTTGTGTTTGAGGTTTTAGGGGTTTTTGGTGCTCATGGTTTTTAAAATTTTGGGGATGATGGTTTAGTGTTTTAGGGGATGATGTTTTAGTGGTTTTTAGGGATGATGGTTTATGATTTTTTCTAGAGGGCAGTTTATTGGATTTTTGGGGCTCATTGTTTTTTTAGTTGAGAGTTTAGGGTATTTTTGAGATGTGGGTTTTGCGTTTTTTGGTGTTGAGGCATTAAGGATTTCAGGGAATAGAGTTTAAGGTTTTTTGTGTCGGTGTTTTTAGGATTATTTAATAGTATGGTATTTTAGTTATGGGAACGAGGGTTTAGTGGTTTTGGGGGATAATATTTTATGGATTTTTTGGAATGATGGCTTAGGTGTCTTAGAGATGATTATTTATGGGATTTTGTGATGATGATTTGGGTGTTTTGGGGATGATGGTTTATCATTTTTTGGGGTTAAGTTTTATGAGTTTTAGGTGATGGTGGTTTAGTATTTTGGTGCTGAGGGTTTTAGGGTTTTGATGAGGAGGGTTTCTAGGTTTTGGGAGATCATGGTTTATGTTTTTTGGGATATGTTTTTTTGTCTTTTTTGGGATGATGATTTCGTTTTTTTGGGGCTCCATGTTTAGGGGTTTATGAGATGAGATGTTATGGTTTTTATTATAGATTAGGGTTCACGGTTTTTTGTAGAAGATGTTTTATGGTTTTTCTGGTTTTAGGTTTTAGGTTTTATTATGGGGAAATGGTTTTGGGTTTTTTGTGTTTGAACGTTTAAGGGTTTTTAATATGAGGTTTTAGTGGTTTTCGGAATGAGGTTTTTGTGTTTTTTTGGATGAGGATTTATATTGTGGGGGATAAATTTTTTTTTTTTGGATGAGGTACTATGGTTTTTTGGGTCTGAGGGTCTCTATTCTTTTGGAGATTGGGTTTATAATTTTTGGGGGATTAAGGTTTAGGGTTTAATTGGGATTATGGTTTAACATTTTATGGGGATAATGTTTTAGGGTTTTTTAGATATTGGGTTTATGGGTTTTAAGTGTTCTGGGGGCTAAGTGGTAAGGGATTTTTGGGGATGAGAGTTTATGTTTTTGGGGGGATGTGCGATTATGTTTTTTTGGGATAAGGGTTTACATATTTTTGGGGATCGGGGTTTAAGATTTTTGGGTTATAAGGGAATTGGTTTTTTGGGGTTAAGGTTTATAGTGTTGGTGGATAGTGGTTTTGGTTTTTCTGGGAGGGTATTTATGGTTTTTTGGGGTTTTAGGGTTAGTTTTTTGGGTCGATAGTTTATGCATTTTTTCTTCCTGAGTGTTTAGTGTTTTTTGGGGTTGAGGATTTTTTTGTTTTTGGGGTTGTGATTTTAGGGTTATTTCGGGTTCTTTGTTCATCGGATTTTGTTTAGTGGTTTTTGGGGTTCTAGGGTTATGTGTTTAGGGGATTCATGGGATGGAGGATTAGTGTTTAGGGGCATGAGGGTTTATGTGGATTATGATTGATGGTTTTGTGGTTTTGGGATAGAGAGTTTAGGGTCTTTTTAAATGATCATTTAGGTGTATTCACGGCTTAAGGATTATGTTTTTTGGGTGTTCTGGTTTATGGTTTTGGAGGGATGAGGGATTAGTGGGTTTTAAATATTTGTATTTTAGGGTTTTGGGTTTGAAAGTATAGTGTTTTGGATGATGTATTATGCTTTTTTGGGTTCAATTTTTAATGTTTTTTAGGGGTGAGCGTTTAACATTTTATAGGGATGAGGGTTTAGGGTTTTTTAAGGATGAGGGTTTAAGATTATTTGGTGATAGGGTTCTATGTTTTTTGGGGATGATGTTTTAGGGTTTTTTGGGGATGAGGGTTTATTGTATTTTGTTTCTATGTGTTTAGGGTTTTTTGGGCCTTAGAGTTTTTGGTTTTTTGTGGATGAGGATTTATGGTTTTTCTAAGCTAGGGGTTTTTGGGGGTTTGGGGGATGAGGATTTACGATTTTTGAGGGGTGAGGGTTTAGTGGTTTTTTGATCATGGGGTCTAGAGGTTCTTTGAGAAGAGTTTAAGGGGTTTATTATTCTATTAATTTATATTTTTAGGGGATGATGGTTTGGGGTTTTCATGGATGGGATTTTAAGGATTGTTTCACTGATCATGTTTTGTTTTTTGGTGTTAATGGTTTCAGGTTTTGGGGGATGAGGGTTCAGTGTTGTTTGGTGATGATGGGTTACTATTTCTGGGGGATTGGGGATTTGGGGTTGTGGTGGATAAGGCCTTATTTATTTTAATCACTAATGGCTTATGGTTTATTCGGATAAGATTTTATTAGTTTTGGGGTTGATTCTTTGTTTTTTTATTCTGGTTGACGATTAGGATTTTTGGGGATGAGGGTTTATTGGATGAAGGTTTCAGGGTATTTAGAGATGAGGTTTAATGGTTTTTTGTGATGAGGGATTAGTAGTTTTTTAGGGATGTGGGTATAGGAGTTTTGGAGAAATTGGATTAGTGTTTTTTGGGGATGATAGTTTAGGTTTTTTTGGGGCTGGCGTTTAGGTTTTTTTGGGTGAGGGTTTAGGTTTTTAGGTTTTAGGGTTGGGAGTTATTTGGGGATATGGATTTAGGGGTTTTGTGACTGAGGATTTTGAATTTTTGGGACTAAGATAATAGGGTTTAGAGGATTTTTTAATAGTTTATTTAGAATAGCGTTTTAGGTTTTTGGGGGATGAAGATTTAGGTTTTTTGTGGGATTAAGGATTAGGGGTTTAGTGGGATGAGGGTCTAGGGATTTGGGGGATGATGGTTTAGGGTTTTTTTGGTATGAGGTTTTTCTGTATTTTGTCGATGGGGTTTTGGGATTTGTGGGAATATGTTGTAGGTTTTTTAGTCGTAGTTTTTAGGGTGTTTTTGGGTAATGGTTTATTGTTTTATGGGGTAATGGGTTTGTGGTTTTCAGTTATGAATGTTCGGTTTTTTTGGGGTTGAGGGTTTTGGCTTTTGGGGGGTTGAGGGATTTGGGTTTTAGGGGTGAGAGTTTAGGGTTTTTTGGGATGATGGTTTTGAGTTTTGGATGCAAAGGGGTTATGGGATCATTTGAGTTTAAGGAATAGTGTTTTCTTGGGGCTGTGGGTCTTGATTTTTGGGGGAAGATTGTTTACAGATTTTTGGGGCCAAGGGATTAGGGTTTTTTAGGAATATTTTTTTTATTGGGGGATGTTGGTTTAGGGTTTTTTAGGTATGAGGGTTTAGGGATTTTTTAGGAAGAGGGTTTAGGGTTATTTGTTTATCATGGTTTTGGTATTTTTTGGACTAAGGTTTCAGGGTATTTTTTGGCTATGGGATATGGGGTTTATGGAAAGAGTTTAGTGTTTTTTGGGAGACGAGGGACGAAGGAATTTTTGGGATTAGTGTTAAGGTTATTTAAGATTTATGGTTTATTGTGTATTTGGGCTGAGTGTTTTAGAGATTTTGGAAATTAGGGTTTTTTATTTTTAATGGTGAGGGTTTAGGGGTTCTTGTGGATGAGGGTTTAGGGGGTTTTAGGGATGATAGTTTAGTGTTTTAAGGGACTGAGAGTTTATGATTTGGGGGGCTACGGTTTTATGGTTTTTTAATTTGGGTTTAGTGTTTTTATGGATGATGGATTAAGAATTGCGGGGATGCGGGTTTTTGGGTTTTTGGATATGAGGGTTTATTGTTTTTTTTTATGCTGGTTTCAGGTTATTTGGAGATGGATTTTTATGGTTTTTTGGGGTTTAGGGTTTAGGTATTTTAGGGGTGCGAGTTTACGATTTTTTGGGAGGAGGGTTTAGGGTTTTTTGGGATAGAGGGTTTATGATTTTTTGGTTATTAGGGTTTATGGTTATTTTGGGTGGAAGTTTTATGGATTTTAATGCTATGGGATTATGGGTCTTAGGACTAAGGTCTGTGGAGTTTTGGTGGTAAGGGATTTTTGTTTTGGGGTAGAGGGTATAGGGGCTATTGGAGATTAGGGTTGAGTATTATTTAAATGAGGCTTTAGGATTTTAGGGATTATGTTTTACTGTTTGTAGGGCCAAACATCAATGATTTTTTAGGGATGAGGGTTTAGGTTTCATTGGGATATGGGATTAGTTTTTTTGGGTGATGAGGGGTTACTGTCTTTTACGGTTGGGGATTTATGTTTTTTTGGGGTATACTTTTTATTGGTGTTGGGTTTTATGTTTTTATGGGCATTGGGGATGAGTGTTAAGGGTTTTTTTAGGGATGAGTGATTAGGGTTTTTGGGGGTTTAGGGTTTAGGTTTTTTATGGCACTGGGATTATAGGTTTTTTTCTATGTGGGTATTGGTTTTCTTGATGATGCGGGTTTTGGGTTTATTGGGTTGTGGGTTTAAGGTTTTTTGGCCTGATGGATTAGTGTATTTGGGGAATACGGATTTAGGGTTTTTTTGGGATAATTGTTTACATATTTTTTGACTGCGGGTATATGTTTTTTTAGAATGAGTGTTTACTGTTTTTTAGGATAACATATTATTATTCTTTGGGCTATGTATTTAGGTGTTTTTTAGGATGAGGAATCAGGTTTTTTAAGGATGTGGATTTTGGGGATTTTAGGCTATGTGTTTAGGTGTTTTTTGGGATATGGTTTCATAGTTTTTGAGGTTAATGGTGTAGAAAGTTTGGGGTTGATTTTTAGGGGTTTTGTGGTATGGAATTATGGTTTCTTATGGATATTGGTTTAGGGGTTTTTTGAAATGAGTGTTTCGGATTTTCTGGGGATAATGTTTTGATATTATTTTTTTATAATTTTTTCCTTTTTGGTGGGGATGAGTGTTTAGTGGATTTGGGTATTAAGGATTAAGGAGTTTTATGGATTTGGTTTTTGGGTTTTTGGTGTGCGGGTTTTGGGTTTTCTAGGTTTTACGGTTTATCGATTTTTAGTGATTGGGGTTTAGGGTGTTTTGTTGATGACGGTTTTGGGGCCTTAAGGATTATATATTTTGGATTTATAGTCCTATATTTTTAGTTGATTATAGGGATGCAGGTTAAAGATTTTTTTTGAAATGTTGGATTAGGTATTTTCATGCTAATGGTTTAGTGTTTTTTCTGGATGAAGATTTGTGTTTTTATGGGCATGTGGGATTTAAGTTTTTTAGGACTAAGTTTATAGTTATTTTGGGGGTATAGTGCTTAGGTTTTTTTTGTTGAGGGTTTTCTTGGGATAGGGGATTTCGGGTTTTTTAGATGATAGATTAAGGGTTTATATGAATGGGGGTTTAGGGTTTTTTAGAGGTAAAGGTTTTGAGATTTTTGGGATTGTAGGGTTTTCGGGTGTAGGAGTTTTGGGGGATTAGGGTTAGGGATTATTTGGGATCGGGGATTAGATTTTCTTTCAGAGGATAAGAGTTTAGTGGCTTTTTGTGATGAGGGTTGAGGGAATTTTTTAGTATCAGGGTTAAGGATTTAATGGGCCAGCGGTTTATGGTATTTTTTGGGAATGAGGGGTTATGGTTTTTGGTGCTGAGGTTTTATGTTTTTCTAGAGTCAAGGTTTTTAGGGTTAAGGGTTTAGGGTTTTCTGGATATGGGGTTATAGTTTTTTTGGGTAGTGGGTTTTGGGTTTTTTGGGATGGGGGATTATGAGTTTTGGGGGTGAGGATTTAGGTTTTTTGGATTTGTTTTTAGATTTTATTGGGGATGTGGTAATATATGTTTTTATGGATGAGGTTTTAGGGTTTTGCGAAAAGGGTTTATGTTTTTTCGGACAGAGGTTTTAGGTTTATATGGGGACGAGGGTTTGGTGTTTTTCAGGGATAAGGGTTTCATGTTTTTTGGTGATGATGGTGTAGGTATTTTTGGGGATGATGGTTTAGGTTTTTTTAGATTAGGGTTATCTTTTTCCTAGGGAATGGGAGGTATGTTTTTTTGGGATCATCGTTAAGGTTTTTGGGGATATGGGTATATGGTTTTTGGGGTAATGGTTTATGGTATTTTGGGCAATGGGGTTATGGTTATTTGTCTTTAAGATTTAATGGGACATTAGGCAGTGGGATTAGGGTTTATTGGGGCTGAGAGTTAGGGTTTTGGGGGTTGAGTGTTTAGGAATATTTTGGGGATGATATTTCACTATTTTTTTGGATAAGGGTTTAGGGTTTTTGGGGTATTATGGTTTTGGAATTTTGGGGGCTGAGGTTTTAGGGTTTTTTGGGGCAGTGGGTTTAGGTCTTTTATTCACCGTGATTTTATGGTTTTTTGTGGTAAATGGTATAGTTTTCTTTGGTGTATAAGGGTTTAGGTTTATATGTTTATGAGGGATTACTATTGTTTAGAGATAAGGGTTTAGGGTTTTCTGAGGATAAGTGTTTAGGGTTTTCGTTGGCTGATGGATTAGGGTTTTCTAAGGATGAGGGTTTATGTTTTTATATATATAATGGTATATGGTTATCTAGACATGACAAAATAGGGGTTTCATGGGATTAGCATTTAGGGATTAGGAGGTCAAGTGTTTTAGGTGTTTTGGGGGTGAGGGTTTAGCAGTTTTTGGGAAAAGGGTTTTTGGGATCTAGGGTTTGAAAGGTTAGAGGTTTGTAGGACGAGGTTTTAGGGTATTTGGTGATGAGTGTATATGGTTATCATGGAATTAGTGTTTAATGTTTTGGTGGATGAAAATTTAGGTTTATTTTTATGTTGATAGTTTAGTTTTTTTTCAAGGTGATAGTTTTGGGTATTTTGGGATGATAAATTATATTTTTATGAGGTGGAGTATTGAGGGGTTTTTCACATAATGGTTTAAGATTTTTTCGAGCTGAGGTTATAAGGATATTGGGGGATGTGGGTTTAGGGTTTTCTGTGATGGGGGTTATGGGATTTTGGGGATGTGGTATTATTTTTTGGGGGGTTGAGGTATTTTTTTTATTATGGCTGTGAGTATAAAGATATTTAGGGATAAAGGTTTACATTATTTTAGGATGATTGTATAGGGGTTTTGGCGTGTAAGGTGTACGGTTTCATGGGGCAGAGGGTTTTGGGTTTTTTGGGGCTGAGGGTTTTTGGGAATTTTGGTGATTTGGGTTTTGGGTTTTTTTGGGGAATCTGGTTTTGGGTTTACATGTTCTGAGGGATTAGGGTATTTCAGTGCTGATAGGATAGGGTTTTTTTTGGAGGGTTTAAGGATTTCTAGTGATGATGATTTACGGTTTTATGGGGCTAAGGGAATATTTTTTTTGAGGACATTGTTTTAGGATTAGTTTGGGATGAGGGTTTAGTATTGTTTTATAGATTAAGGTTTAGTGTTTTATAGTGATGATGGATTAGGGTTTAATTGGGATGTGTTTTTAGAGTTTTTTTTTGTTTTTGGGGTCTAGTTTCATTGGGATGTTTATTTATTGTTTCTAGGCCTTGTGGATTAGGGTTTTTCAGTGATAGAGGTTTAGGGTTTTTTTGTATAAGTCTTTGATGGTTTTTTATGAAGATTTTGGGTTTTTAGGGGTGAGGGTTTAAGGTCTTTTGGGCTTGAGGGCTTAGGGATTTTTGGTTATCAGGGTTATTTGGGCCTTCTGTTTTTGGGATTTTGGCAATGAGTACTTACTGTATTTTAATGCTGAGGGTTTAATGTTTTTTTTGATAGAGGGTTTATTTTTTACTAGAGATTATATTTTAGGGTTTTTTTGGGATGTGGGTATAGTGTTTTCTATGGAAACATTTTATGGTTTGTTATGATAATACATTAGGGTTTTGGGGGATGATGATTTATGACGTATTGGGGATGAGGGTTAAAAGATTTTGGGGATGAGTGTTTAGTTATTTGGGTGAATTAGGGATTATGTTTTTTATGGATTAGGTTATAGGGTTTGTTTATGGTTGAGTTGTTTTGGGGTTTGGGGGGGTGATTTTTGGAGTGGATGGTTTTATGTTTTTTGGTGATTCGGTTTTATGGTTTTTTTGGATGTGGGTTTTTGGTTTTTGGGGGGTGAGGGATTAGGGTTTTCTATAGAATTGGATTTAGGTTTTTCTGGTGACAAGGGGATCATGTTTTTTTGGGATGTGGTTTCATGATTTTCTAGGATTAAGTGTTTATAGTTATTTGTGGTGTGGGGTTAGGGATTTTGGGGTTGAACATATAATTGTTTTAGGGGATGGGGGTTTCGTGTTATTTAGGGATATGTGAATAGGTTATTATGGTGATGAGTGTTTGGGGTTATTGGTGATGAAGGTTTAGGGGTTTTTGGGATGATGGAATAATGGTATAGTGGATGAGGGTTTTGGATTTTTAGAGACGAGGGTTTAGGTTTTTTTGTGGATGAGTTTTTTTGGGGGTGATGGTTTATGTTTTTTTAGGCTAATTGTTTATGGGTTCAGAGTGTGAATTGTTACTGGTTTTTGGGGATTATGGTTTTGGTGTTTATGGTTCAAAATATTATGGGATTTTGGGGACAGAGTGTTTAGTATTTTGTTTCTAATGGATTTGGGTTTTTGGTATTGGGGTGTTTAGGGTTGGTTAGGGATTAAATTATTGGTGTTTTTAGAATAATAGTTTAGGGATATATGGGAATGAGTGTTTTTTTGTTTTGTTGACTACATGTTTAGGGTTTTGCAGGGCTAGGGGTTTTATATTTTTTGGGGATGTGGGTCTATGGTTTTACTGGTTTATAGGGATAATTTTTTTTGGTTATTAGGGTTTATCGATGTTTGTGTTTTGGGGTTTAGGGTTTTTTAGAAAATATGGTTTAGGTTTTTTGGGATAGTGTTTAGTGTTTTTTTCTATATTAGTTTTTAGGGTTATTTAGTGATGGGTGTTTATGGTTTTTTGTTATAATGGTTAATGGTTGTTTGAGAATGATGTTTTATGGTTTTATATGGATGATGGGTTATGTTTTTTTGGTCTGTGTGTATATAGGTTTTTCTAGTTTAGGGTTTAGGATTTATTTTTTGGATTAATGTTTTAGGTTTGGTTGGGGATGAGGTTATATGGTTGTTATTTTTGGGGTTTTAGTGTTTTTTGAGTATGGGGGTTTTGGGATTCTTGTGGATGAGGGTTTATGGATTTTTGGGGATGAGGGAGAATGAATTATTCGGATGGTAATTTAAGAATTTTTGGGGCATAGAGTTTTGGAGTTTTTTGGGGGATGAGGTATTTAGCCTTTGTTGGACTTAAGGTATTGTGTTTTTCATGGGATTACTATTTAGTGTTTTTTTCAGTATGATGGTTTAATGATTTGTATGTATGAGGGTATAGGGTTTTTTTGGGGATAATGGTTTTCATTTTCATAGGGCTAAGGGTTTATGGTTTTTTGTGGAAGAGGGATTATGGTTTTGGGGGAGGATGATTTAGGGTTTTTTTGGATAATTTTTCATGGTTTCTTGGGGATAAGGATATGAGGATGTTTTCAGTTCCGGAATTTGGTCCTTTTGGGGATGTCAGATTTGGGTTTTTTGGGGCAGAGTGTTTAGGGTTTTCTGTGGATGAGGGTTTAGGGTTTTCTAGAGTTGTGTGTTTATTTTTTCCATAGGATTATATTTTATGATTCTATAGGGATTATTGTTTAGCGTTTTCTAGGTGTGAGGGTTTATTGTTTTCTATGGAAGAGGGTTTAGTTTCTTCCCAGGATGTTTGTTCATGTTTTTATAGGAATGAGGGTATATGATTTTTAATTGCAATGGTATTAAGGTATTCATGGGCTATGAATTTAGGGTTTCTTTGTGATGAGTGTTATCGGGATTTAAGGATTTAGGTTATAGTTTTTTCTTGGATAAAAAGTAATTTTATTTGGGGGATGAGGTTTTAGGTTTTTTGGGGGGTTGGGGTTGAGGTTTTCTTGGGTATAAGGGTTCAGTTATTTGGGGATATGGATTTATGATTTTTCTGCAGAGAGGGATTATGTTATTTGTGGAATGAGTTTTTAGAGTTTTTCATATATGAGGGGTTTGGATGTTTTAGGATTTTGGGTTTACGATTTTTATAGGGGTTAGGGTTTCAGAATTTTTAGGGAAGTGGGTTTAGGGTTTTCTGGTGCTGAGGGTTTTGGGTTTTCTGAGGATGAGGATTTAATATTTTCTAGGGATGAGGTTTTATTGTTTTATGGGGATTAGTGTTTAGGGTCTTATGGGTTTTTGGGATTAAGGTTTAACATGGTGAGGGTTTAGGGTTTTCTAGGGACATGAGTTTCTGTTTTTATAGGGTTGAGTGTTTGGGGTTTTCTATTTCTCAGTATGTACATTTTTTTAGGGATTGGGGTTAAGAGGTTTACGTGGGTGAGGATTTAGATATTTATGTGGGTGAGGGTTTAGGAATTTATATCATTGTGGATTTACTCTATTCGAGGGGTGACAATTTTAAGTTTTATGGGGTTGAGGGTTTATGGTTTTCTAGGGATAAGGGAGTAGATTTTTCTTGTGAATGATGGTTTAGTTTTCTCTAGGTATGTGGGTTTAGTGTTTTTTTAGAATGTGGTTTTAGGGTGTTCTGGGGCCAAGGGTATGGGGTTTTCTAGCGATGAGTTCTTTGTTTTTTTATCTAATTTAGAGTCTATGGTTTTCTAGGGATAAATGATTATGTTTTTTTGGGGTTGAGGGATTAGGTTTTTCTAGGGCAGTGGTTTTTTGGATTTCAGGGTCTTATGGTTTGGGGTTTTATTAGGGGTGAGGCTTTAGGGTTTTTAGGGGCTTAGGATTTAAATATTTCTAGGGATTAGGGTTTAGGTTTTTATTGGGATATGGTTTATGGGTTTTCTGTTGTTTAGCATACAAGGTTTCCTGAGGATTAGGGTTTATATTTTTCCCAATAATAGGATTTATGTTTTTTTTTCTGAGTTTTTAGGGTTTTCTAAGGATGAGTGATTAGGGTTACTAGGGTTGGTAATTTAGGGTTTTGGGGGTTAAGGGTATAGGGATTCATAAGGATATGTTTTTGGGTATTTCAATGGTAGATGGTTTATGTTTTTATTTGTCTCTGTATTAGGATTTTTTGGGGATTTTGGATTCATGTTTTTGTGGACTGAGGGTTTAGGGTTTTCTAGGGCTGAGGGTTTTGGGTTTTCTCAGCTGAGGTTTTAGTGCTATGAATGAATGAGTGTTTATGATTATTTAATGGATGATTGTTTAGGGTTTTCTAGGGTTGAGGGTTTATGGATTCTAAGGATGATGATTTAGGGTTTTCTATGGATTATGATATATGGTATTCTAGGGATTTTGGTTTAGGTTTTTCTAGGGATTAGGGTTTAGAGTTTTCTGGGGTTGATGGTTTAGTGTGTTCTGGGGAAGAGTGTTTAGGGTTTTCTGGGGATGAGGTTTAAATGGTTTTAGTGGTGAGTGTTTTGTGTTTCTATGGTTGAGATTTTAGGGTTTTCTTACGGGTGACTGTTTAGGGATTTTTTGGGGATGTCTGTAGAGATTTTGGGGGCTGATGGTTTATGGGATTTTTGGGGGATAAGGGTTTAGTAGTTTTGGGGCTGAGGGTTTTGGGGGTTTTGGGGATTAGGGATTTGATTATTTTTGGGATGAAGTTTTAGGGTTTTAAAGGAATTTGGGTTTATGGTTTTTGTGTGACGAGGGTTTATGATTTTTTGGAAAAATGTTTTATGGTTCTTTGGTGTAGAGGTTTTGGGGTTTTTTGGTGGTGAGGGTTTATCATTTTTTCAGGTAGATGGATTATAGGTTTTCTTGCTGATGGTTTTGGTTTTTTTGGGGTTTAGGGTTTAGGTTTTTTTGGTATATTCGTTTAGGGGTTTTCAGGAAGAGGGATTAAGATATTTGGTATCCTGGGTTTAGGTTTTTTATAGATGAGGGTTTGGAGTATTGTGAGATGGGGGTATATAGTTTATTATGGTTATGGGGTAATATTTTTAGATCTAATGGTTTGGGGTTTGGGGGATGGGGGTGTAGGGTTTTAGGAAAATGGGGATTTAGGGTATTTTGTGGATGAGTGGTTTAGGTTATTTGGGGATAATGGTCTTTTTTTGGGAAAATGATTTTGGGTTTTCTTTGTTGTAGCTTTTGGGTTTATTGGGTATATGTTTTTAGGGTTTTCTGGGGTAAGGTGTTTATGGTCTTTCATTCTATAGAATTAGGGTTTTCAGGATAAGGAATTATGGTTTTTTGTGGACGAGGCATTAGAGTTTTATGGGGATGATTGTTTAGGGTTTTTTTGGTCTAAGGGATTAGGGTTTTTTGGGGAAGAGGGTTCTCTATTTTTTGGGCGTGAGGGTTGACTGTTTTTTTGGGATGGGTGATTTTTGTGGGTGCTTTTTTTGTTGCAAAGGGTAGGAGTTATTTGCATATGGGGTTTTAGGATTTTCTAGGGATCAAGGTTAATTTTTTTTTGGGGATGAGGGTTTACAGTTTTTTAGTGTTGAGGGTTTATGGATTTTTAGGGTTGAGGGTTTAGGTATTTCAGGAGATGAGGGATGTGTTCTTATGGGGATGAGTATTGAGGATTTTTTGGATTGAGGTGTTGTTGTTTTTTGTGGTTAGGGATTAATGTTTTTTGGGGATTATAGTTTATGGGTTTTTAGAGATATGGTTTATGGTTATTTGGGACAATAGTTTAGGTTTGATAAGGGTTTAGGTTTTTTTGGGTCAGGTTTTAGTGTTATTATGGTTGAGAGATTGGGTTTTTTTGGGATGAGGGTTTAAGGATAGTTGGGGATGAGGGTTTAGTGGTTTTTGTGGCTGAGGTTTTAGTGTTTTTACGGCATTGGGATTAGGTTTTTTGGGGATTTGGGATTAGGTTTTTCTGTGGTTGAGGGTCTAGGTTTTTTTGGAAATGGATATTTAGTGTTTTTAGGGGTTTAGGGTTGATGATTTTTTGGGAAGAGGGTTTAGGATTCTCTGGGGATCAGGGTTTTGGGTTTTTTTACAAAAAAGGGTTAGAGGTTTTTTGGGGCTAATAATTTTGGGTTTTTTTGGGCTAAGGGTCTTGGGTTATCTGGGGATGAAGTTATATGGTTTTTTGGGGCTGATTGTAAATGATTTATTGGTGTGGAGGGTCATGGATATTTTTGGGTTGAGGATTGATTATTTTTAAGGCTGATAGTTTTTTTATTTGGGGATGAAGTTTGAGGTTTTTTTTGGGATGACGATGGATGATATATTGAGGATTATGGTTACTAGTTTTTTATGGAAGATGGGTCAGGTTTTATAAGGGGTTCCGAGTTCATGGTCTTTTGTGGCGGAGCGCTTAAGTTTTTTTTCAGATGAGGGGTTAGTGTTTTTTTTAGCTGAGGGTTGAGGGATTATTTGGTCTTTGGATTGAGTGTTTTTTTGGGAAGAGGGTAGATTCTTTTTGGTGGATGAGGTTTTTGGGATTTTCTGGGGATGAGGGTTGACAGTTTTTTGGGGATTGGGGGTTTGGGGTTTTTTGGGGATGAAATTTGAGGGATTATTGGGGATGAGGGTTGATGGTTATTTGGGGAATAATGATTAGGGTTAGTTAGGTGTGTGAATTGGGATTAATTTGGTCTTATGTTCTTCGGAATTTTTGTCTTGAGGTTCTATCGTTTTTTATGGATGAGGGTTTAGTGACATTTGGGTGAGGTTTAAGAGTTTTTTGTGGTTCAATGTTCATGGTTATTTGTGCATGAGGGTTAATTGAATTTTGGGGACGACGGTTTAGGGTTTTTTTTAAGATATGGGTTTATTGTTTCTTACTGCTGAGGGTTCATGTTTTTCTTGGGATTAGGTTTTTGGTTTTTCTGGGCTAGAGTGTTCAGGGTTTTTTTGGACTCAGGGTTTACGGTTCTTTTGGGGATGAGTGTTCAGGGTATTTCTGGATGAGGGACTAGAATTTTTTGGGCCTGTGGGATCATGTTATTTGGGGGATGAGGGTTCATGTGTTTTTGGGGTTTAAGGTTCCTGGTTTTTTTAGGTATGAGGGTTCTATTTTTTTCTTCTAGTTAATAATTTATGGTTTTTTAGGTTGAGGTTTTAGGGTTTTGTGTGACTAACGGTTTATGGGTTTTGGGGCTAAATTGTTTTTGTGGCATAGTGTTATTCCAATTAGGATAAATACCCTGGGGGGGGGTGAACCAGGGTGTGATAGAATGAATCTTCTGCCACATCGGATCATATATCATCGTTAAAAGCACCATTCTCCCTCTTTATAGTAGTAATGTATAAAAAAATTGATTTCCTGAATGAGACACACCAATTTTTCTTATTTAAACATAACCGGTATATGTGCATGGAGCATACAATGATAATGTTACAATTATATAAAATCCACTGAGACTCACTGCTAATGTAACGACTGAAATAATTATGAATTAAATTCTAATTATTTTAATTAAATATCTTATGGATATAGACAACACATGCTCTTATTTGGTTATATTATATCCAATTAGATGTAAATGACCATTATGTATCATTATAATTTATAATATAACCATTTAATAGTGATCACATGACTTTTATAAATATAGTGATTTAACATATCCTTTTGATACAGAAAAATGATGTGATGTCCTCAACTTGTAGGATCATAACCTATGAATCCCATTTATCAGAGCTTACAAGGAAGATATAATTTTTTGGCATTTCCCTATACCAAACACTTGCTGAGACCAAACGACTTAACAATGAGGGAAACCATCTTTGGGAGAAGTTCAAGATCATCGAGATCACGGCCCAAACCATGTTCACCGAACAACCCCATGAATTCCCCACCATCACACACCTTAATCATAGGGAATATGCTAGTGCAATAATGGAAAATGAATCAGGACCCCAACATTATGATTTTTAGCATTATTTTTGTATAGAATAATGAATATACATTCTTTCAATTATTGTTACTTATTAAACGATTTTAATGAACAAATAGTATTTTTGGATAATATTCAAATTCAATGAAGAAATTTATTTTGATAAATTAATTAATTTTTGAAATAAATAATATTTTAATAAAATATTAATATTTAATTATTTTTATAAAATATAAATTTCAAATAATGTTTTATGTCAAATGTAATTTTTATTAATGATTAAAAACTATCTCTATCAAAAACCATCAATTTTCAATAAATGTTGGTTTTTATTTTAAAAATACAAATTGATATATTTATACAATTATTTATATAAATTGAATATTATTGTTCGAATCATGATATTGAAATTATCCAATGGTGAATTTTCAGTAATTTTATATGATAGTCATATTTTTTGGTAAAAATTAAATAGCGTACAAATATATATTTTGTTTTATGAAATATGCGACACAATAGTGATCTAAAAAAATAATATAAAATGGATCTTTGAGAAAAATTATGTCTTAACTCTAAAATATTTTAATTTTATATTTTTTTGATTTATTTTATAAGGCCTTGGTATATCCTTTAAGACTTATTAAATATATTAATAATTTAAATCAATTCTCTTGAGAGTGTGACTCACCTCCACAAAAGAAAGGAAAATATTTTAATTTATTAGTCCATTATCATTATAAAATAATTTCTTCCAATCCTCTTTGGAAAACACCATGGGAAAACCCATGGGAAGGTTTGTGGTTTTGAATATTTTAATGTGTAGTGTCAAAAACCTAAATAATAATGAATCCCACTCCTTTCCTATTCAAACCCACCTAGAACACATTCATCATCACTCAAACCCTTTGAAGATTATCCTCACACTTCCCCATACTCCCATGAGTCCTTCCCAGGAGCCCCAACCCCCATGAAGCCTCTCCCAAGCCTTTGGGATCACACATCCAATTAAGGAATTCCCACTTTCCTTCCTTTCACATTTCAGTCCAAGTTTCCTTATATTGTTATACCCTTTTATTTTTTAATTAAAAATGATGGGGTTTGTTTTTTAACCACCCCCATAATTCCCTGATTATGATTTTATGATGTGAAACCTCTTTATCTCTCATTAATCCCTCTCATTACACCTGTTACCATGTTGAAATTTCGTAAGAGTTATTTTATTTCTCCTCTTTCTTCATGTTTATTTATTATGTTATTCCTTCAATTTTCAATGTACATGGGTTGGGAAATGTATTTATATGACCCCCTTACATTCAATTTCTTATATATATAATGAAATTTCCATTTATATCTCATCAACCATTTTTATGAATTTGTATGTCACGTCAACAGGATGCCAAAATTAAACCACGAACATCCATTCCAAAACCATTGTGTGATGAATAAAGTACAAATTACCTATCAAGGGCGTTCAATTTTTTTTAAACAGATGCCTTGTTGGGGACTTACATGCATTTATTTGACACCCCTAGATCTTTTAATAAATTATGATACTGAATGAATACCATGTTTTATGATCTATATGACACACTTAAGCATGAAAATGAAATGAAAGTGACATGTGTGCCCAGAATTATATATCACCCCAATGAATTGGGATTGTTTTTTATTATGATACATCATGATAGGATATGGGCTTACCTAATTCGTTTTAGGACATACTTTCACCATAATAGAACATGGGTTACATGATTCCTTTAGGTTTATGATGCAGTTTTTAATTTTTTTTCCACATTTACATGTTATGATAATCATTTTATATCATGCCTTTATGTTCATGATTCTCTTGTGATCCATTGATATTCATATTACCTAAAATTTATTATATTCTTCATTTTATTCCTTGTCTAATCCTATACTATGCTTTTTATCTCACCCTTTTCATTTGTATATCTTCAGGTTATCCCTTTCAATGCTAAGCATGAAGGAATGTTTTGGTCATGTAAAAGAATTTTTCAACAAAGTTGGTGTATTTTATGTCTTATGGTTTCATGTAATGTTCCTAAGCCCCAATGATACTAGACCTGTCAAACATTTGGTTTTTATCACGTTCTTTTTTTGTAATAATGCATTTTTAAATGTGTAATAAAGACCAAGGTTGTTGTATACAAGAATGGTTGTTTAGGATAGATCTTGTCTATACCCAGGCTCCCTTTCATTAATATGTTTTGGGTTATCTCAGCACATTCCCAAGGGTCACTCTCTATGTCTCTTTCTATGTATCAATTCTGGTGGAAAGGATCATTGTCTTCCTATTACTTTAATCACTACTCTTAGAATGGATCTACTCAAAATAAATATAATTTTAGGTCCATGCATTATCACTAATGAGTTAATCCTCAGTTATAGATAGATACTATGTTGAGGTTACACTTTCATCCCACTGATGAATACCATTTTACCATAGATTTATTTGGAAATTCCTTTTGAAAAACATCCTTGATTATCACTTCTTTCGTAAATCTCCCCATTCTCAATGTTCAAATAGCCTTCACAAAAATCCTCCCTTTTGAAAAGCAGACATTATCCTTCATGAAGCACACATATTACATTAAGCTCAACTAGAATTCATGAAGCTCCTTTCATTTGTGAAGATTTTAAATATTCACAAAATCTCTCACATTAGTGATACTCAGAGCATTCAATCGTATTTTATATCATTCATGAACCACTTTTCATAATGCATCTTTCAAGATGCTCAGACCATTTGGTTGGCTTTTATATCCTTCATAAATAAATTTTCATAGTATCTTTGTGAACAACCATCACAAATATGGAGCGTTACTATTTTCATTATGTCTTTCTACTTTTCTAATGGGGTTAGAGGCCTATTTAGAGGCATTTCCACTGATTATAGAACCTTCCTGCCATATCATCTGCATTTAATGATACTCCCTATTTCAACCATGAACTTCCCTTTTCACAGTTCTTTAGGAAAATTTTCCCATTTACAATTCATTTCGCAATCATGGATAATTCCGTCAAAACCTTCGTGTTGTCACGATGCTTCACTCATGATGCTCGTCACATTCATCATTCACGTTGCTCATAGATGTTGCAAATATCCCTTTCAAATTTATTTGATCCATATAGAAACAGTCTTCATGAAGCCCATATTCATAAATGTCATCCAATTTTTTTTTCCATAAGGCATTCAAGGGAAACCACTTTTCATGATGCAATAAAAAACTCCAAATTTTTTACCCCAAAATTGTATAAAACACTAAGAAACAACATCAACTTTTGTAAATAATTTTATTTACTACTTCCATGGATTCCATTACCCTAGCATGCATCTTTTTAAACATACCTATTCATAAAAATCTCTGGATTGTCCTAAAAAATCATATAACCCCTCTTTTTCAGCAAACACAACAAACCAAAAATAATACCATTTTACCTTGGGGGATTTTCACCAACAATCTCCCCAATTGGGTTTATGTGAAATTATTCAATATTTGATAACTTATTTAATATTATTCCATATTCTACAAAATTTATCCTCATGTGATTTAGATAGCGGCCAAATATTTACTCAAAACACTCATTACTCAAACATGAACCAATATCATCATGTAAAAAAATAGTATAATGAAAAATTCATCAATGAATCACATAATTACATTCCAAAACCATTGGTATTAATTCATCACAAACCCCATATGTCATGCTACATAATCGTTTATTTATCACCATTAGAATCATCAAATTTAATAATCCCCCTATCACGTCTCCCCCAATCTGCTTCTCCCCTAACTTAATTAATAAATTTTCTCCACTTTTATAGCCACAAGATCTCCTCCTTTGTAAATAAACTTGAGGGAATCTTTTTAATGGCCTTCCATATGGTAAATAAAAATAATAAGAACTTTTTTAAAAAAACACACCATACCTCATGGAGAGGGGGTCCCACAGTCACACCTTTTCCAGTGTAGGGAGTTGGCTGATCTGCCAGATCCAGAAGATGTCGTTCAAATGCTTTTTTTGGGTAAGGTCATTGTTAGAATGAATGAAAGAATTTTTTTGTAGGAACATACTCCAAATCACAATCCCTAGGTCAACATTATCCATGAAAAGAATGATACTTGATTTCAATGTGCTTTTTCATTGAGTGGTGGAATGGATTTCTACTATGATTTCAATAACATGAATTATCACAATTGATTACAATTAGACATGTAACTTATACTCCCATACTATCATGTTTTTGCTTCATCCAAAATAACTTCATGCATTCTTGACTAGCCTCAATATACTCAATATATACAGTTCTCAATGAAATGAAATCTTATTTCTTACATAGCCATTAAATAAATTATCTGCAAATATTGAATGCACCACCCAATGTTGAATATCAGTAATCTACTAAACTGGGACAATCTACATATTTATATCCCAATAACCAATTCGGGGATTTTCCCTTGTACATAAAAATGAAATCACCCATCACATGATATACAAAAATATTATTTTAAATTCAATAACATGTATTTCATTGGGTTTAATTTGATACCCCACAACTTGAAAAGTGGAAAAGAATATCTTTTCATGTCGCTGTCAAGCACGACATGCATCCAATGATCTTCCAGAATTTGATGACATTAACCGCTTTCCCTTCATCATCACCTGATAGTTTAATTTGGGTAGCCACCAGAGTCCTCATATATTTGGAATTATCTAGTAACAATTTTATTGAAACAACCATGGATATTTATACTAGGAAATGAATGTCCCATTATTTCCTTGTGTTACCTGTAAACCATGGAAAAGCATCAGTTCACTAATCATTGACATTTTAAACTAAATTTTCATGAATTCCAAAAACAATCTGCACTGCACTTCATCTGATCCTCTAAAGATATTTTCATTGACATATAACAACACCATCATCCTTTGATTACTCTCAAGGATTACATATAAGTTTTAATTAGCTCCGCCAAAATGAAAACTGATCTTTCTCGTAAACATACCTAGTATTAAATACTATTATATTTTTATATGGTTCAATACATATAAATCCTCTCGATCTAAAAAAATGTTCTCATTTCCATGAATTAGAAAACCATTTGGATGCTCAATATAAATTTATTTTTCTACAAACCAATTCATAAATATATACTTGATGTCCATCTATAAACCTTGAACAGTCATTGCACTAGTACTTTCATTAATAATCGGATTTTATCTATCCATGGAAGTGGTGAGAATGTTTCACCAACATTGATACCATCTAAATGGGAGTTCCCTTTAAACACTAGTCATTATTTGTTTCGAATTACCACACCATCTTCATCAATTTTTTTTTTCTGAAAGACCCATTTATTCCAATGAATTTCATATCTATTGGCCTCAAAACAATATCACGTTTATAATTCTTCTCAATTTGGTCATGTTATTCATTCATATCCTAAACCAAATTCTAATATATAACTTCTTTATCAAAACATTTAGACTATACATGGGATATGTATAATTCTTATTTAGATTCTTCATCCGCATTGTCTACACTGGTGCTGTATGATAACCAATTATGTTATGTCTGTCAATTTCTTCTCTTGTATTCTATCATTATGTAAATCCAGAATTTTTCTCATCCTATAAATTATGGGAAAAATCCTATGAATCATAAATTGGAACTAAAACATCCCGTCAACTTATTATCTCTTCATCACTATCCTCCTGATATTGATCATGTATATGTTGCTTATTCTGCTCATCTTCCACTATAACTAAATCATGTATTTAAACTAAATTCTTATATACATATTGAATCAATTAAATGATTTTAATTTGATTGATTAGCCATGAAATAACACTTCATCTCCATGCGACAAGAAAATTGTATGTTTCTCCTTATTGAAAATAAAAAACATAGTTACAAAAAATTGAATATATCTAAATGATAGATTCATTCCATATCAATGATTATATGAAGTCTACTCTTGTTTCCAAAATAGTAATTCCCTATTAAATGTGTATAATGATTTCATTACTACTTCATTCCAAATTATCTTTGGAAGGTATTTCCCAATGATCATTGTTATACACATTTTGTTTATAGTCTGATTTATTCTATCAACCACAATATTATACTTTAAAGTTCTTACTTCTAAAACCTGGTTCCTCATCCCATGCATCTCGAGATATTCCTCCACTTGGAATTATGTAGTCTTACATCCATTTTCAATTATGATCTTTTGAATTTTATGACCTATAAAATTTTAAACATTCTATTAATATCTTATACTGAATTTGAAAACCTCATACCTATTAGTGATGATTGATACCAATTCCATTTTACTACAATCATAAATGAAGTGATCCTAGTGTACCATCCCATGAATATCCCTTGTTGAAATTGATCCTCACACATCATTATACACGAACTAAAATAATTTTTTTTATTTTTTATATTTCCTTATATTTCATTCAGATGACCATTCATGTTGAGAATCATCACACACATGAGTATAGCCATATCATAATATTCGGATATCTTGAGTAGCATCATATTTAATGAGATATTCCACGGATTTTTGGTTCAAATGGCCAATAAGATTATTCCATATCGATTTTTCATATTCATCGAAAAACAAGTATCTTTCACTCCACTAATGTGGTATAGATTCCCTTTCAAACACGTTCCCTAAAAGACACTTGCACCGTCTTTTTCCTTCATGACACATAATTTTTTGGAAAATATTAAGGCATTTCTCGAGTCACATAGTCTACTGACCCTATGAATGTTATGGTTGAGACCATCAACTAATAATACATTGACGAACTCATGTATTTTTTCCCAATCTTTTATTTTCATGATCTAATAATTTAAAATACTTCATCATTTTTAAATATTACGATACCTTTTTTATCATACTTGATTTCAGTCCCTAGCTCTTTATTTCATATCATATTCATGGTTCATCCACTATCAATGATCCATATTCTAATGTGATATTATTCTTTAAAAGAAATCTATGTAGAAACTACCAACTCATCAAATTTCTTATTGATCCATGATATTGAAATCATACCCACTATGGATTGATGATCATTATCTTCTTCAGTTTATGATGGACTATAATCATCATCCAATACTGAAAACCTATTTTTCATTTTCATCTCACCTGATGGTTACATTAATTTATATTTCCGTCCATCTTGATTATGCTTTGGAATATTTATCTACATGGTTGATGTACAATTTCTATCCATTTGACAAAATCATCCATAACATCAAAAATTTCCCTAGAATGATGTCACAGAGTATTGAATTCAATTTGGATATATATTTTTCTTATACCCTTTGAATTCTATTTTCCAGGGAACACACATTTTGTGAGTCTCCCATCATTACATAGTAATAACACCTTATATGAGGTGCATTACTATGTGTCACTTCTACATCATCGGTTATCCCTTGAGTTATTTGAATATTATAATTCTGATACATACCCAAATCAATCTTCAATTTCATAGAGGATACTTTTTATATAACATTAGTCATCGTAACTCTTTTTTTATCAACCATATTACCATACTTAACATTTAATTTGACTATTGATTTTTTTTTTCGGGACAACAATGCTTCACATGCATCTTATCTATTTCCTGAATTATCTTTTTTCCTTATGTTTTACTGAGAGTTAAGAGTTTTTTCCGACCCTTAACACTTCATCAATGGATAAAAATGTCCCCTTCAGATTCATTGATTGATTGATTTGATCATTTCGATTGTTAATAAACATATCAATTTCCCTTTTATACTCTTAAATGATGATCTTGTACTGAAATAAAGATTTTGAGCTCTATAACTTTGATGACATTATCTTTTCAATTTCATCATTCAACTCAGACTTCTTTTCTTAGGAAAAAATCATATAACATTTTCCCTCATAAACCAATTTTTTAGATTTATTCATTTTGACTCTATAAACATATATCTATTTATATGTAGCTTCTAATTCAGACTGATGTTCAAATCATCCGTAGACTACCTCTTCTTCATTGTCACTCTTTTCCCTGGTTTGGGAATAACTAAAAAATGCCACAATAACATCTGAAATATGAACCTTGCAATCCTCTAGATCATCAACCTTAGATTCTTTATAATTTTCATCTTCCCTTGAAATAATTTCTTCTTTTTGAATAAATATCTCTTAAAATTTTTCTTTCCATTCAGATAGACGGAATACTTATTCAGGTGAATTCCATATTTAGCTTGTTCATCATCATGATGCTTCTCTGGGCACCTTGCTACAATATTTCTATCATATCTACATCAAAATCATGAAAATGGTTGTTTCCCTTTTAACATTCCTTTATATATTTGACCATTTGATGAAAGGATTGACCTCTCCTCATCTGTTTCTTCATCTAAAAATCCATATTCAATGGTGAGGTTATTCATGGCCTTGAGCTTCACTTCATTAGACTTATCCTTTTCCACAACATCATTTTCATCATATCCCATTTAATATGTAACAATAGTACAGTCTCAGCAATTCAATGTCATCTTCTTTGGATACTTATCCGTAAATACCAAATCATTCATATTGAATAGAAGTGTATGTTTTCTGAATATTCACATAACAATATTTATGTCTTCAATAATTTCTGTGAAACTTCACATGTATTCTACATAAACAATCGCCTAATCAAGGAATGTATCAAAATTATCTATGTGGTACATTCTGAGATCCTCATATTTTATCCACAGAATCTTCATCTTTGCCTCTCTAACTTTTTATTATCCCTAAAAAATATTCAGAAACATCACCCAAATATCATGTGATGGGATACATGAAATCAATTTATTATAAACTATGTTTTATATGAATCCCCCTAATGTGTTTATTCACTCAGCATCAACATCCAATTTTCTTAAGATAACTTCTAATAATGTGCCACTATCGACTTTATCTAATAATCCATGGATAGTCACTATAAAGACATCCATTCCTAATGATCATATGTATGGATGCATCTGATTCTTACATAAATAAAAAGTGTTCGCATCAAATATCACAATCCCTTTGGTATTGACAACCTCAATTTCCTCTACTCATAGAGAGAACCACATACTCTCAACCACTCCCTCTGATGCCAATTTTTAGCCTAATTATGTTATATACTGTGAGGGGGGCAGTGAAACAATGTATGAAAGTTTGAATGTTTGGCCATATCGAATCTAGTCACATCATTAAATACAACACTATTCTCTCTCTAAATGTAGTAATGTATGAACAAAATTGAAATCATGTAGGAGATACATAAATTTTACTTCGTTCACACTTAGAGGGATACATCCAAGGCGCATACAACGGTAATGTTCCGATTGTACCAAATCAACTAAGGTTCCATTCTAAGAATAGTTTTTTGGGATAGATCTCATATATACCCAGGCTCACTACCTTTTCAAGGTTTAGGTTTAGCTCCCTTCTTTCCCAATGGGCACTCCCTATGACTCTTTATCTAGCTCACAGTCAGTGTAGAGGATCCCATTATTCCACTTCCTTTTATCACATCTAATAGGAGGGATACAGTCACAATTAATGGACCTATAGATTCATTCACTACTATTAATGAATACATCCTTAGTTATAATTAATTCTCTATTTTGTTTCCACTTTCATCCAACTGATGAATACCACATTACAAAAGAGTTAATGGGAAATTCCTTCAGAACAACATTTTTTATGCTCACTTCCTTTGAAAATCACCTCTTTCTCAAATGTCAGATATCCTCGTAAAGCTCTTTATTTTCATGAATCTCACTTTATCCTTCATGGAGAACAACTATTTCATGAATCCCAAATATCCTTTGTGAAGATTATTTCATTCATTAAGCATATTTAGACATAATTAATTCCCTTACATTATAAATTCTAAAAACATTCAATTGGATTTTCTAACCTTTATGAATATTATTTCATGAAAAAACATTCCCGATGCGTAGAACATTCAGTTGTATTTTAATGATTTGGATATCTTGTTCTCATACCACCTTCATGAACCACCATTATGAATCTGGAGCCACAATATTTTCATTATGTATTGATATTTTTATGAAGGGGGTAGAGGATAATTTATAGGCCCTTCCCCTGATTCTACAAGCTTCAGAAAAAATCATTAGAGCTTCATGATGCTCCCTATATTCCTCTATGATTCTCCCTTTTTTACGATGCTCCATGACAATTTTCATGTTCTCGATGCTTTTGTTAATCATGGAGATTTCTGTCAAAATCATCGCACCACCTTAATTCTCTTCTTATGATTCTCCACACCTTATTAATTCATGATGCTTGTATATTTTTCAATATACATAGTCAACAATATATATCTATCTCACTAACTAATCATGGAAACCCACATTTTAAAAAAACACAATTAACCCAAAAATATTAAAATTTTACCTTGGGGAATTTTTTTTCCAACATTTAGGGTACATGGTTTTTTGTATGAGATTTCATGATTTATGGGGATTATGGTTCATGCTGATTTGAGGAATATGGTTCAGGGTTTTCAGTGGTTAGGGTTCAGTGTTCTTTAGTGTTGAGGGATCAATGATATTGGAGAAGAGGGTTAAGTGATTTATTTGCGATGAGGATTCATTGTTTTATTGGGATGTCGGTTCAATGTTTTTTTGGTCTCAAAATTTATTGACTTTTTAGGCTAATGGATCAGGGTTTTTTGGGGATGTTGTTTTGGTGTTTATTTGGGATGTGGATTCTGTGTTTTTTGTGACTCGGTCTTCAGGTGTTTTTTGGGGATGAGGGTTCAAGTTTTTTTGGGTGAGGATTCAATGTTTTTTGGCGAGGATTCAATGTTTTTTATGATGAGTGTTTTTAGTTGTTTGGGGATGAGGGTTTTTAATTATTTGAGATGAGGATTCTTGGTTTTATGGGGATGATAGTTTTTGGATTTTTTGGGATGAGGGTTTTGGGTTTTTTTGTCATAAGGATTAGTGTTTTTAGGGATCACTGATATGGTTATTTGTGGAATATGTTTGGATATTTTGGGAAGTGGTTTTAGGTATTTTTATCATTGGATGTTCAATATTTTCTGGGGTTGTGGGTTCAGGGTTATTTGGGGATGAGGGTTTAATGTTTTTGGGGAATATAGGTATGAGAATTTTTGGGATAAGGGGTTCTTTTTTTTGGTGGGGGGTGAGGGTTTAGGGTTTTATTGGATTGATATATAAGATATTTATGGGGATAAGGGTTCAACTTTTTTTTTGGTTAAGGGTTTACATTTTTTGGGGATATGGGTTCCATGTTATTTAAGGATATGGGTTTATGGGTTTTTGTTTATTAGGTTTCATGTTTTCATAGGGATGACATTTAATGGTTTCATGGGGATGAAGGTTCAATATTTTTTTGGGATAAGGATTTTGTTATTTGTTTTGGGATAGGACTTCACTACTGTTTGTGGCTATGTGTAGAGTGTTTTTTTTGAACTAATGGTTCATGATTTTTTAGGGAAAGGGATTAGTTTTTTTGGGTTAGTGGGTTGATTAATTTTTTATGATTCTTATTCTATGTTTATTGGGACTAAGTGTTCAGAGTTTTTTTGGCTGAGGATTTAGATATTTTGTGGTTGAGGCTTCATGGGTTTTTAGGGTGGATGGTTTCAATATTATTGTGTTTGAGGGTTTATTGTTTTTTCTTGATGGGGGTTTATGGTTTTTTGGTAATGTGGTTTTATGTTTTTTGTGTGCTGAAGGATCAATGTTTTTTGGGGATATGGTACATGGTTTACTACGTTTTGGGGTTCAGTGTTTTTTTAGGATGAGGGTTAAGGGTTTTGGGGTTGATTATTTATGGTTTTTTGGGGATGAGGGTTTCGGGATTTTGGTGGTACGATGTTTTTGGGTTTTTTGGGTGATGATTATAGGGTATTTGGGGATGATGATTTAGTGCTTCATAGGGATGATTGTTTATGATTTTGGGGGATAATAGTTGAGGGTGTTTGGGGTTGTTGGTATATGGTTTTTTGGGGTCTAAGGGTTTTGGGGTGGTTAGGATTGAGGGTGCATGGTTATTTGAGGATGATATATTATAGTTTGGGGGAATATAATTTTGGGTTTTTTGGGGATGAGTGTTTTTTATTTTTGGGACTAAGGATTAGGGTTTTGTTTGTGTTCAGGTTTTTGGGTTTTATGTGGATGAGGGTATGTAGTTTTTTCAGCCTTAGGTATTGTGGTTTTTTAATATGAGGGTATAGTGTTTTTAGGGTCAAAGGGTTATTATTGTTAGGTTTGAGGGTTTATGATTTTTTTGGGTTGTGAGTGTATAGTGTTTTAAGGATGAAGGTTCAGTTTATTTTGTTGAAATAGTGTATGGTATTTAAGGGATAAGGGCTTATGGATTTCGGGGAGTGAGAGTTTAGGTATTTAATGGAAGGTAGATGATGGGTTTTATGGATGTGTTTTTTCTGGTTTTTTGGGATGAGAGTTTATGGTATTTTGGTGTATGAGTGTTTAGGGTTTTATGGTGATGACGACTTAGCGGGTTTTTTGTTCTTTGGATTGAGGGGGTTTAGGGGCAATGGTTGAGGGTTTTTTGGGAAAAGGTTTTAAGGTTTTTTGCGAAATGGGTTGAGGGTTTTTTAGGCCATTTATTGATGGTTTTTGGGTGTGGGATAAGGGGTTTTGTGGGAGAGGGTTTAGTTTTTGTGGTTGAGGGAAGATATTTTTTTTGGTGATTTGTGTTTTTGGTTTTTTTGGGAAAAGGGATGAGGGTGTAATGGGGAATAGGGTTGAGGTTATTTTAGGGAGGAGGGTTGATGATCAATTGTGGATGAGGGTTGAGGGTTTTTTATGGATAAGGGTTAATGGTTTATTGGGAAGATGGTTGATTTGTTTTTTTGGGATAAGGGATGATTGTTTTTAGGATGAGGTTTGAGGGTATTTTTGTACTGAGTGTTGATAATTTTTTGGTACTGAGGGTTTAGGTTTTATTTCATAGATGGATTAGGGTTATTTTTCGGTTGAGGGTTGATTATTTTTTTGGTACATAGGGTTGAGGGTTTTTTGGGATAAGGGATGACAGTTCTTGTGGCTGAGGGAGGAGGGTTTTCTGGGTGTGGATATTTGATATATTTTGGTGGTTTATGGATGAATATTGTTTGGGTCTAAGAATTGTTGGTTTTTTAAGGTCGATGGCTGATGATTATTCAGGATTTAGGTTTTATATTTTTGGGTGGTTGAGGGAAAATGGTTTTTTTGGGATGAGGGTTGAGGGTTTTGGTGTCTAAGGTTACAGGTTTTTGGGGTTGATGTTTTTTTAGGTTTTGGGTCTTCTATAGATTATGGTTAACGTTTTCTTGGGGCTATGGTTTGAGGGCTTTTTAGGGATAAGAGTATAGGGGTTTTGTGGCTGTGGTTGTAGGGTTTTGGAATATTTGGTTTGGGGGTTAATCAGATCTAATGTTATAGGGTTTTTTGTGGATGAGGTTTTATGATTTTTTGTTGTTGAGGGTTTTTTATAGATGAGGGTTGAGGTTTTATTGTGGATTAGTGTTGAGGGTTTTGGGGTGATGAGTGTTTTGGGTTTTTTAGTTGGTGTGGTAAAAGGTTTTTGTAGGGATGTGGTTATAGGGTTGTTTTGGGATGTGTGCTGAGGGTTTTTTGGGTTGAGGACTTATTGTATGGGGGTTGAAGATTTGTGGTTTTTTGGGGAAATTTTTTTGTTTATTAGGGGCATGAGGGTTTATGTTTTTTTGCTGATAAGTTTTTCTGGTTCTTTTATGTTGACAGTTTATGGTTTTTTTGGGGGTGGGGGTTTTTGGTTATTGGTGATTTGGGATTAAGGTTTTTTTGGGCATAGGATTGAGGGGTTTTTGTGGATGAGGGTGTTTTGGGGTGGGGATGTATGTTTTTTGGGATGTGGGGGTTAAGGGTTAATTGGTGCCGAGGGGTTGGATTTTTTTGTGTTCAGTGTCCATGATTTTTCAGGTTTGATGGTTGAGAGTTTTATTTAGCATTGGGGATGAGGGTTTTTTAGGGTTTAGGGTTTAGGGTTTTTTGGGATGAGAATTAAGGGGTTTTTTGTGGATGCGGGATGAGTGTTTTTTGGAGTTGAGGGTTTATATTTTTTTGGGGATGAGGGGTTATGTTATTATGGGGATGAGTGATTTTGGTATTTTGGGGTAGAGGTTTGAGGGTTTTGGGGGGTGGGGGTATAGTGTTTTTTGGTGTAGATGGTTGAGGGTTTCTTGGGGTTGAGGGATGAGTAGTTTTTGTTTTTTAGGGTTCTGAATCTCTAGAAATTGTGGTTCAAAGGTTTTTATGAATGAGGTTTCATGTTTTTTTGGGGATACATATGAAATAAATTTAAGGATAAGTGTTCAATGTTTTTTGTGACTGAGGGTTCTGGGTTTTCAGCGGATAAGGGTTGAGGGATGTTTGTGGCTTTGGGATGAGGGATTTTTAGGGATGTGGGTTGGGTAATTTTTGGGGAAAATGGATTAGGGGATTTTGGGGCTCACAGTTGACGTCTTTCTGGGGAATAGGATTGAGGTTTTTTTGGATGACGGATTATGGTTTTTTGGGGATGAGGGATTCTGTTTTTTTCCAATGGGATGAGGGTTTTTTGGGGATGATGGTAGAGGGGTTTTTTGGGGATGAGGGTTGAGGTTTTTAGGGGGATTAGGGTTTAGTGTTTTTTAGGGATAAGGGTTTAGGGTTTTTTGGTATCTGGGTTTTAGGTTTTTTGAGGATAATGGTTTTGGGTGTTTTAGGTTCGACAGTTTATCATTTTTTATGATAATTGTTTAGGGTTTCATGTGGTTGAGGGTTTATTTTTTTTTAGGGATGAAGGTTTGGGGTTTTTGGGATAGAGTGTTTAGGGTTTTTAGAAGTTGAGATATTAGATATTTTTGGGGATGAGGGTTTATGGATTTTTTGGGATGAGGATTTAGGTTTTTTTGGTATTTAGGGTTTATGGTTTTTTATGGATTTGGGTTTAGTGTTTTTTAGAGATAATGGTATATTTTTTAGGATTGAGTTACTGGGGTTTCATATTTATAAGGGTTAACATATTTTCGGGGTTATGAGTTTAGTGGTTTTTGGGGATGACAGTAGAGGGGTTTTTAGTGGTGAGGATTGAGGATATTTTAGTGCTCAGTGTTGAAGGTTTTTTATTACTGATGGTGGAGGGGTTTTTTATGCTGAGGCTTGAAGATTTTTTGGGCCTCGAGGTTGAGGGTTTTTTGGGGTTGGGGGTCGACCATTTTTTGGGGGATGTCAGATTAATGTTTTTTGGTGATGAGGATTTAGGATTTATAAGGAAATAGGTTTTGGTTTATTTCAGGATGAGTTTTAGTGTTTTTTAGTTTTAAAGAGTTTCATTTTTTGGAGGTTTATCGGTTATGGATTTCTCATGAAGGGGGTTAGAATTTTTTTGGGATGAGTGATTAGGGTTTTTTTGTAACTGAGTGTATATGGGTTTTACGGGGTTTAGGTTTTCTTGTATTAGTGCTAAGGGTATGTGTTTTGTTAGTGATGCGAGTTTTTAGTTTTTTAGAGCCGGGGTTTTAGGGATTTTTGGGAATGAGGTTTTAGGGTTTTTTGGGATTATGGTTTATGTTTTTTTAAGTTGAGGGTTTTGGGTTTTTTGAGGTTTAAGGTTTAAGTGTTTTTTTGGCAGTTTTTTATGGAATTTTGGGGGTGAGGGTTTATTATTTTAGTCGGTTGAGGGATTATTGGTTTTTTGGGGATGATGGTTTGTGGTTTTTTGGGGCCAACAGTTTACAATTTTTTCAGTTGAGGGTTTATGTTTTTTTGAGTATGAGGTTTGAGGTTTTTTGGGGGATTTGATGTTATGTTTTTTTTGGGATGGTGGTTTATGTTTTCTGGGGTATGAGGGTTTAGGTATTTTTTGGGATGAGGGTTACATGTTTTTTTGGATGAGGTTTTAAGTGTATTTCGCCTGGATAATAGGTTTTTGGGGCTATTTGTTTAGGATATTTGGACTAAATATTTATGAATTTTAGGGATAAGGGTTTAGATATTGTTTTGATGATAGTTTAGGTTTTTTGGGGGATAAGGGTTTGAGTTTATTTAGGGATGATTATTTATGGTTATCTGTGGCTAAGTGTTTAGGGTTTTTCTATAGATGAGTGTTTATGGAATATTTGGAATAAGTGTTCAGGATTTTCGGTGATGGGATTTCAATTTTTGGGGGGATACATGTTTAGGGATTTTGGTTTATAGTAATTGTGATTTTTTCGTTCTATGAGTTTATTAATTTTTTGTTCTATATATTTATGTTTTTTTCTGATAGATTATGGTTTTTTAGTGTTGAGTGTTTAGTGTTTTTTGCCGTTGTGGGTTTTTGGGTTTTTAGGTATGAGCCTTTTTGTTTTTTGTATGTTTCATTATTTTGGGTTTTTGGGGGGGGGGGATACGGTTTAGGGTATTTAAAAGATGAGGGTTATTTGTTATTTGGGTCCCGGGGTTTAGAGATTATAGTTTTTTGTAGGTGGGGGTTTATTTTTGTTTTGGGGAAGAGGTTTTCAGGTTCTCAAAAGTTGAGGGTTTAGGGTTCGTTAGCTTTAGTATTTAGGGTTTTGGGGATTATAGTTTATGGTATTTATTGTATTAGTGTTTTGGTTATTTTGGAGTAAGCTTTATGGGTTTTTTTTGAGGTGGGGGAGTAAGGATTATTGTGGATGAGGATATACGATTTGTTGGGTTCAGGGTTTTGGGGTTTTTAGGGACACGGGTTTTGGGTTTTTTGCAGATGAGGGATAATGTTTTTTTATAGATGATGGTTCATGGATTTTTTTTGATGATATATGAGTGTATTTCAGGATAAGAGTTTATGGTTTTCTGGGGTTTTGGAATGAGGGTTCTTTGTGGATGGAGGATTATGGGTTTTTAGACTAGACAATTTAAGTTTTTCTGGTGATGATGATTGAGGGTTTTATTGGGGATGAAGATTTAGGGTGTTTTGGTGATGAGGGTTAAAATATTATTGGGGTTTAGGGTTTGGGTTTATTTTGGGATGATATTTGAGGTTCTTTTTTGTTTGAGGATTTTGGTATTGTTGGGGACGAGGGTTCAAGGTTTTCTCATTATGTTTTTGGATGGTTTTTTTTTGGGGATTAGTTCTGAGGGTTTTTTGGATAATGTTTGATAGATTATTTAGTATGAGATAATATGGGGGATGAGTATAGAGGTTTTATTAGGGTTATGGGTTGAGTGTCTGTTAGAGATAAGGGTCGAGTGTTTTTCAGGGTTGAGGGTTGAGGGTTTCTTGTGGCTGAGGGTTGAGTGCCTTTGGGGTTGAGGGGTTTGGTTTTTTGAGGATGTGGGTTGAGTGTTTTTTAGGGATGAAAGTTTAGTGTTTTTTGGGGAAAAGGATGTATGGTCTTTTAGGGATGAGGATTTTGCGTTTTTCATGGATGAGTGTTTTTGGTTTTGTGGGATAAGTGTTTAGGTATTTTTGGGGGTGAGGGTTTAAGGAGTTTTTGGGGGAGGGTATTGGGGTTTCTATGCTCTGGGGGATTATAATTTTTTTTGGGCTAAAGGGTTATGCTATTTTTGGGGCATTGGGTTTAGGGTTTTTTGGGGAAAGGGATTTTTTGTTTTCTGGGAAGGTGGGTTTATTTTTTTATTTTCCGAGCGTTTATAGTTTTTGGGTCCCGGTGTTTAGTTTTTTAAGGCTCTATGTCGAGGGTATTCTGTGGATGAGGGTTTAGGGTTTTATGGGGCTAGATTTTAGGGGTTTTTGGGATTATGGTATTTATATTTTTGGGAGATGATGGTTTAGGTTTTTTGTTGATGATGTTTTTGGGAGGGGGGGTTAGGGTTTTTTTGGGGCTACGAGTTAAAGGGTTTTTTATTGAGTGTCCAGGTATTTTTTTGGTGATGAGTGTTTAGTGTTTTTTAGGTTTTAGTGTCGAAGGATTTTAGGTTTCAGGGTTTTGGGTTTTTAGGAGATGAGGTTGTATGTTTTTTGGGATGATGGTTTTGGGTATTTTGAAACATAGTTTATAGTGTTTTCTAGTGTTAGGGGATTAATTTTAATGTGGATAGTGAGTTTATTATTTTTTAGTATTTGTATTTTTTGTTTATCGGGGCTGGGGTTTTGGTTTTTATGGGAAAAGGTTTTAGTGTTTTTGTGGGACTGAGGTTTTAATGATTTTTTTAGTTGAGTGTTTATAGTTTTTTGGGGAAAATGGTTTTGGGTTTTCTAGGCTTGAGGGTTTAGTGTTTTTTTGGGAAGATGGTTTAGGGTTTTGGGGGTTGGCGGCTAGGGGTTTATTTTTTTTGGGTATTAGGATTTATGTATTTTTTAGGGTTAGGGTTTAGATATTTTGATTCACAGGGTTTAGTGTTCTTTGGGGCATAGGGTTTAGGGTTTTTAGGTGTAACAGTTAAGGGATTTTTTGGGATGAGGGTTTAGTGTTTCTTGGGTGTGAGGTTTTAGGTTTTTGGTGATAATTATTTTAGTTTGTAGGATGGGGGTATGAGGTTTTATATGGATGATGATTTATTGTTTTTAGGGACAATCGTTTAGTATTTTTGGTTGAGGTTTTATGGTTTTTTATAGATGGCTGTTATTGTTTGTTGGGATGAGGGTTTTTGATTTTTTTGGACGTAGGTTTTAGGGTTTACAGAGGGCTGAGGGACTAGTGTTTTTTGGGGATGAGGGTTAAAGGATATCCAAGGATTGCAGGTTTAAGGTTCTTTTTTCCGTAATGGTTGAAGGGTTTTTGGGGCACCCTGTTGAGTAATTTTCAAGATAAGAGTTTGGGTTGTATGGGGCCGGGGGTTTAATGTTTTTGGGGTAAGAGGGTTGATATTTTTTATGGGTTGAGGGTTATGGTTTTCTTTTGTGTAGAAGGTTGAGGATTTTATTGGGATGAGTATTTTAGCGTGTTTGGGGGGGTGTGGGTTATGGTTTTTTTGTTAGGGGGTTGATGGATTTTTGGGATGAAGGTTTAGGGTTTATTAAGACTGAGGGTTGAGCGTATTATAGTGATAACGATTGAGGGTTTTGTGAGGATGAGGGTTGACTGTTTTATTGGGATACATGATGAGAGTTTTTTGGGGATGGGGGTTAGAGGTTTTTGGTAGTGAGGGTTTTGCGTTTTGGGGGATTGGGGATTATGGTTTCTTGGGGATAAGGGATGTGGGTTGTTTTTGGGTGAGGGTGGATGGGTATTTTGATCTTTAGGATTTAGGGTTTTGGGGGGATAATAGTTGAGGATTTTTGGGGGCTTAGGGGTGAGGGTTTTTTTGGGGTGGGTGTTTAGGGTTTTTTTGGATCTGAGGTTTTAGGGGTTCTTTAGGGATGTGGGTTGAGTTTTTTTTGGTTGTGATGGTTGATGATTTATTGGGGATTAATATTTAGTGTTTTTTAAGGATGAAGGTTGAAGGTTTTTTAAAAAAAATGGTTGAGTGTTTTTTGGGGCTGCGGGTTGAGTGTTTTTTAGGGATTAGTGTTTGGGGTTTTGTAGGAATTAGGGATGAGGGATTTGTGGGATGAGGGTTTTGGAGGGCTATGGAATGAATTATTTTTTTAGGATATGAATTTAGGTATTTTCGGGATAGGGTTTGACAGCATTTTGGGACTGAGGGTTGTGGGTTCTTTTGGGGATGCATATTTTTCATTTTTGTGTGTTTGAGTGTCATGGATTTTATGGGGATGAAGTTGAGGGTTTTTTGGGGTTGATGGTTGAGGATATTTTTTGGCTAAGTCCTGAGTTTTTTGGGGGGATGCGGTGTAAGGGTTTTTTAGGCATTAGGGTTTATGTTTTTTTTGTGAAAAGGGCTAAGGGTATTTTAGGGATTAGGAATATGGATATCATTAGATGAGGGTTGAGGGTTTTTTAGGCTCCGAGTTGAAGGATTTTTGTGGCTGATGATTTTTTATTTTTTGGAGATGAGAGTTGTGGGTTTCATTGAAATTACGGTTTATGGTTTTTTGGGGGTGATGATTTAGTGTTTTTGGGGCTATTGGTTTTGGTTTTTTTACTGGTTAAGATTTATATTTTTTGGGGGTTGAGGTTTTTGATTTTGGGGGGATAAGGGTTTGGGGTTATTGGGATGAAGTTTTTAGGGGGTTTCAGGGCTTATGGATTATGGGTTTTGGATTATATGTTTAGGTTTTTCTAATGAAAAGGGTTTACTGTTTTGGGTGACTGTGGGTTAAGTGTTTTTTGGGGATGAGGGTTTTGGGTTTTTGGGGGCTTGAGTACTTAGTGTATCATGTGGTATTGGTTTATTGTTTTTTTTATTATAAGGGTTTAAGGTTTTCTGGGGATGTTTTTTTTGGTTTTTTGGGGATAGGGGTTTAGGGTATTTTTGGGCCAAAGGTTTTGGGTTTTTTAGGGAATTGGATTTAGTGATTTTTTATGAGGGTTTATAGTTTTTTTCCCGAGGTATTAGGGATTTTACGGGTAAGTATTTAGGGTCATTAGGGATGAGGGATTATGAGTTTTTAGTGAGAGGGTTTAGGGTTTTTTGGGGATGATGGATTAGAGATTTTTCATGGTTTTAGGGTTCTTTTGGGGTTCAGGGTTTATAGTTTTTGGGGGATGATGGGTTAGGATTTTTTAGGGATCAATGTGTTTTATGCCTACAGGGTTATGTTTTTCTTGGGCCTAATATTTTTTACTTTTGTGGGAATATGTTTTAGAGGTTTTAGGGAATAATGATGACTTGTTTGTGGGGGATAAGTACTGAGGGGTCTTTGGGGATGAGGGATTAGGGTTTCTTGGGTTCGAGGGATGAGTGTATTGCAGGGTTGAGGGTATAGTGATTTTAGGGGGCGATCAATTAGAGTGTTTTTTAACCTAATGGATTATAGTTTTTTTGGATGGGCGTAATGGTTTTTAGGGTATGAGGATTACGGGTTTTATGGGATCATGGTATCGTATTTGTTTGGGAAGAGGTTTGATGGTGATTTATGACATAGTGTTGATGGTTTTTTTAAGATTATGGATGATGGTTTTTTGGGGATGAGGGTTGATGATTTTTCGGTTATCATGGTTGAGTGTTTTGGGGAAGAAAATAAATGGTTTCTTTGGCGATAGGGGTTGAAGGTTATTTGGGGATGATAGTTTAGGGTTCTACATGTCAGTGTATTTATGTTTTTTTGGGATGTGTGTTTATGATTTTTCTTGAGGATTATGGTTTAGGGTTCATTTAGGTCTTAGGGATTACAATTTTTTTGGGAATGTGGATTTAGGGATTTTTCGGGTGGGTGTTTGGGGTTTTGTATGAGGTTTTACTGTTTTTTGTGGTATAAAATTTCTGGTTTCTTGGGGTTGGGAGTTTTTTTCCGAGCTGTTGGCTTATGCTTTTTTGGTTTATAGATTGTGGTTTTCTATGATTGTTTAATGTTTTATGGGGTTGAGGGTTTAGTGTTTTTGTGGTTTTTTGTATAGTGTTTTTTGGGTTGGGGATTTAAGGATTTTTAGGTACATCTAGTTTATTTTTTATTGGGGTGAATGTTTAGGAAGTTTTGGGGATTAGGGTTTGGTGTTTTTTGGGGATTAGGGTTTAGGGGTTTTGGGACTGAGGGTTTAGGGTTTTTTTTGGGATCATTGTATATGGTTTTCCGGGACATGGGGTTTATTGTTTTCTTACAAATGGTTTGGTGTTCTTTAGGACTATGTTTTTAGGGATTTGGGGGTTTTAGTGTTTAGTTTTTTCTGGGGAAGACGATTTATGGTCTTCTAGGGATGAGGGTTTAGGTTTTTTGTGGCTTAGGATTTGGGTTTTATTGGGGATGATTTTTTAGGGTTTTTTCAACTAGGTCTTATGGATTTTGAATGTTTTGGGTTTGGGTTTTTTTGTGGATAAAGCATTTTTTGTCAAGGGATTATATTTTCATGGGGATATGGGTTTATGTTTTTTTTGGTGACGGTAAAGGACTTTGGTGGTCTTGGGTATAGGGTTATTTGGTTTTGGTAGATGAGTGTTTCTTTGGGTTGTGTACTAATGGTTTTTAGGAATGAATGTTGTGGTTATTTTGGATATGGGGTGAGGGTTTTCTGTGGTATATGGTTTATAGTTTTTTGGGTTGATGGTTTTTGAGTATGTTGGGTCTAATTGCTTTGGTTTTTTTAGTGATGGTTGTTTAGGTTTATCTAGGGGTGAGGGTTAAGGTTATTATGGTGCTTAGTGTTTATGGTTTTCTGGGATTGAGGGTTTGTGGGATTTTAAGGGGTGATGGTAGATGGTTTTTTTGGGACTGATGGTTTATAGTTTTAGGGGGACTAGGGTTTTGGGTTTTTGGGGATATGGGTTTATGGTTTTTGGGTTATATGGTTTGGGGTTATTTTGGTACGGAGCATTGAGTGTTTTGTGGGATGAGGATTTATGATTTCCTAATTCTGTAGTTTTTTGGTTTTGGGTGGTTGAGGGTATAAGGGATATGAGGTTGATTTTTTATAGTTTTTTAGGGTTGAGATATTATGATATTTTAGGGATAATGTGTTAGGGTTTTTTTCGGGTAAGGTTATATGATTTTTGGGGCTGATGTATCAAGGTTTTTTGGGGTAGAGTATTTAGGGTATTTTTCTATATAGGTTTTGGGGTTTTGGGGGTGGAGGGATTAGTGTGTTGGGGGATAATTGTTTAGGGTATTTTGGGGATTATTTATAGGTTTTATTATGGTGGGGGTTTATGGTTTCGTGGGGATGAAGATTTAGGGTTTTTTATGGCTGTGGGTTGAGTAATTTTTAGGGATAATGGATTAGGGTTTTCTTGGGATGAGTGAGAAGGGTTTTCTGGGGATCATTACCTAAGGTATCATAAGGATGAGGGTTTAAGGATTTCTAGGTCTAAGTGTTTATTATTTAATGGGGTAAAAGGTATATGGTTTTATGGGGTTTATTTTTTAGGATTTTGTGGGGTTGTGGGTTTGGGATTCTCTTGGGGTAAGGGTTTAGGATTTTGTTTAAATGGATTTCAGTTTTAGATGGATAAGGTTTTTTAGTTTTATCCCGCCGATGTTTTAGGGTTTTCTGTGGATGAGGGTTTATATTTTTTTGGGGATGATGACTTATGATTTTTTGGGAATAAGGCTTTAGGGTTTTAAAGATTTTATGGATTTGGTTTTTATGGTTATTTGAGTTTAGGTTTCAATATGGATAAGAGTGTATGGTTTTATGGTGATGATCATTTAGGTTTTTTTGAGGATGATGGTTTAGTGATTTTTGGAGCTAATGGTTTATATATTGGTAGGGATGATGGTTAATGGTTTTCTAAGGATGAGGGTTTGTCTTTATTTTTAGGCTAAATATTTAGGGTTTTTTTGGGATTAGTGTTTTTTAGTTTTGGGGGTTAATTTTTTACAATTTTGTGGGGTGAGTTTTTAGGGTCTTTTGGGGACGACTGTTTAGGGTTTTCTGGGAATGAGTGGTTACAATTTGTGGGTATATGGGTTAAAAGTTTCGTTGGACTAAATTTTTAATGTTTTTGGGGCCATGGGTTTAGGATTTTGTGTTGATAATGGTTAATTTTATGTGGGGTTTATGTTTTAGGGTTTTCATTGGTATGAGGTTTTATGTATTTTGGGGAAAAGGATTTAGGGTTTTATGTGGATGAGCATTGTGGGTTTATATGGATGAGGGTTTTGGTTATTATGAAGCTATGGGTTTAGTGTTTTCTCGAGCTAAGTGTTTTGGGATTTGTGGGGATAAGTTTTTAGTATTTATTTTTTTGATGAGTGTTTAGAGTTTTCCTAGGATTATGGTCTATGTTTTTCTATGGATGAGAGTTTAGTTTTTTTGGTGCTAGTTGTTATGTGTTTTGGGTGTATATGGAATAATGGTTTTGGGGATGAGGGATTAGGGTTTTATATGGATTAGGGTTTATGGATTTTTTGGTCTAATGGATTAGGGTATTCTATCGATGCATGTTTAGTGTATTCTAGGGCAGGGGGTTTATGGTTTTCTAATGATGACGGTTTATTTTTTTATAGGGATAATGATTTAGAGGTTTATTTATATAATATTTTAAGTGGTTTTCTAGGGTGTATGGTTCTGTGATTTATATGGATGAGCATTTTGGGTTTTCATAAGTTGAGGAGTTGGGGTATTTTTGGGCATAGGTCTTAGAGTTTTATTGGGATAAGAGGATTAGAAAATCAAGGGAATATGGTTTTAGGTTTTCTAGGGCTAAGGGTTTTGAGTTTATGATGGATTATGGTTTAGGGTTTTATGGTTTTGAGGGTTTAGGGTTATCATGGGCAAAGGTTTTAGGGTTTTCTAGCATTCAGTTTTGATTTTTTGGGGTATGTGGTCTTAAGGTTTTCTAGGGATGATAGAATACAGTTATTTTGGGCTGAGAGTATAGGATAATCTGGGGTTTGGGGTTTGGAGTTATCTATTGTTGAGGCATTATGGTTTTTTGGGTGAGGATTTCTTGTTTGTATGGACTGGGGGATTAATGTTTTCTAGGACAGAGGGTATTGGTGTTTTCAATAGATGGGGGTTTATATGTTTTTTTTGGGGTTGAGGATGTAGGGTTTTTTGTGATGATAGGTGTTTATATGTTGTTGTTGTTAAGGGCATATATTTCATTTGGGATGAGGGTTTATGGTGTTTTGGGGCCGATGGTTTCAGGTTTCATTCTGGTTGGAGGATTACATTTTCTTGGGGAAGTGGTTTTGATGTTTTTTAGGAATGAGGTTTCAGGGATTTTTAGGGAATAGGGGTAAGGGTTTTCTAGTGATTATGGTTAAGGGTATTTCAGGACTGAGGTTTTAGGGATTTCTAGTGCATCAAAATTAGAGTTTTTTGTTGCTAAAGGTTTATGTTATTTTGGAGTTGAGGGTGTCAGGTTATATGCAGATAATGGTTTAGGGTTTTTAGGACTTTTGGGTTTATGGTATGTTGGGAAAAAGGGTTTAGGGTTATTTAGGGTTAATGTTTAATGGATTATTAGGGATGATAGTTTATGATTTTTTAGATGTGATTATATGATTTTATGGGGTTGATGGTTTACGGGTTTTTTGAGATAGGGGATTATGGATTTCCAAGGGGTATTGGTGGATGGTTTTATTAGGGTTGAGGGATCATGGTTTTTTTGTGATGTGGGCATATTATTTTTTGGAGGTAAGGATTTATGGTTTTCTAGGGTTGGGGTTTTATGGTTTTCTAGGGCTAAGAGTATATAGTTTTTTTTGGAAGTGGCATTTTAGTTTAATGGTGCTAAGGGTTTAGGGTTTTTTTGGGATGGGTGATTAGGGTTTGTTTGGGGTAATAGTTTAGGGTTTTGTTGGGGATGGTGGTTCATGGTTTTTTTGGGATAAGGTTTTAGGAATTTTTGGGGATGAGTTTTTATGATTTTTGGGGGATGAGGGTTTAATGTTTTTTGTTGTTGGAGGTTCAGTGTTTTTTGTGGGTTGAGTGTTTCAGGTTACTTGTGGATGGGGATTTAGGGGTTTTAGGGATGAGGATTGTGTGTTTCAAGGGGGGGGGGGGTGAGTGATAATTTTATTTATGGATGGGGGTTTAGGGTTTTTGGGGGCTGATGGTTTAGGGTTTTTTGGGGACAAGGTTTAGGGTTTTTTGTGATGAGGGTTTAGGTTTCCTTGGGGCATCAGGAGTAGGGTTTTTTCAGGGATGATTGTTTAGGATTTTTTGGGGGCTGAGGTTTTGGGTGTTTATTGGTATGATTTTTTAAGTTTATTTTTGGAAAAGGATTTAGGGTATTTTAGAGAGTATAATTTTGGGGTTTTTTGGACTAATGGTATATGGTTTTTAGGGGATGAGTGTATAGAGATTTTTTGGAATTAGTTAATTATTTATGGGTTATTATAATTTAGGTTTTTTTTGGGTTTGAAGGTATAATATTTTTTCAGCTGAGGGTTTAGGGATTTTTGATGTAGAGGGTTTTTAGTTTTTTAGTGATAAATGTATTGGGATTTTGTGGTTGAGTGTTTATTGTTTTTAGTGGTTGAGTTTATAGTATTTTTATAGTTTTTTGGGTGTTAGTATTTTTGGGAATGAGGGTTTGGGGTTGTTGGGGGCTTATGGTTCACAGGTTTTTTGGGAAGATTGTTTTCCTTTTTTTGGAATGTGGGTTTGGGGGTATTTCAACTATGGATTTTGGGGTTTTATGGTGCTAATTGTTTTGGGTTTTTTGGTGTTTCGATGTAGATTTCATGGGCTAAGAGTTTGGGGTTTTTCAGGATGGGATTGTAGGATTTTATTTCTTTGAGGGAATAATTATTTTTGAGGATAGGGAATCTGGGTTTTTTAGGGTTGACGGTCTGACATTTTTTTGGGTTGAGGTTTTTTTTTATCAAATATGAGGGTTTAGTGTTTATGGGAATGAGGTTATGCATTTTTTGGGGGATAAGGGATTATGGTTTTCTTGATCTAAGTTTTTGTATTTTTTCAGCGATGAATGTTCAAGGTTTTTCGCAGATGGTTTTCTATGGATTTTTTGTGCTGATGGTTTTGTTTTTTTTTCATTTGTGGGTTTGGGGTTTTTCCAAGGGGGATTTGGGTTTTCATAGGGATGATTTTTTGGGTTTTATGAAGCTGAGGGATCAGAATTTTTTTGTGGATGATGGTTTGGGGTTTTTTGGGGTTTATGGTTTTGGGTGTCTTGGTATGAGTGTTTGGTATCTTTGGGGGGTGAAGTTTTAGGGTTATTTGGGGCTGAGCATTTTGGGTTTTATGGGTTTAAGAGTTTGGTGATTTTTTGGAAAAAGTGAATGGAGGTTTTTTGCGTCAAGGGTTTGGGTTATTGGGGATCTATGGCTATAGTGTATTTTTTGGGATAAAGGTTTGGGGTTTTTTATGTTGAGGGTTTGGAGTTTATGGGATTATGGGATTGGTATATTTTGGTGGATGATGGTTTAGTTTTTTTGGGAAGAGAGTATAGGTTTATTGGATTTTGGATTTTGGGGTTTTGGGTTGATATATTATGTTTTCATGAAGATGATGTTTTTGAACATTTTGGGGATAAGTCTATAGGGGTTTTGGGGATATGAGTTTATGGGTTTTTTGATGAGGGTGTAGGGTATTTTATGTGAATGTTTTTAGGCAATTTTTGGGAATAAGGTTTGGTTTTGTTAGTGAATATGGTTTGGGGTTCTCTATGGTAAACTGTTGTGCTATTTTTATGAGGCTTTTGGTTTTTTGTGGATTAGGGTTTGGTTATTTTTTAGGGATGATGGTTTTCAATTTTTTGTGGTTGATAGTTTTAGGTTTTTATGGGATGGGGGTTTGGGGGTTTGGGGGATGAGGGTTTGGAGTTTTGGGAATGAGGGTTTATTTTTTTCAAGGGATGATGGTATCTAGTTTTCTAGCGGTTGAGGGTTTGTGGATTTATGGAAATGAGACATTTTATTTTTTATGGTGATGACGGTTTGGGGTTTTATAGGGCTGAGTTTTTGCGTATTTTGGGGTGAAGGGTTTGGGGTAATCTAGGGCTCACGGTTTGGGGTTTTCTAATAATGATGGTTTTATTTTTCTATAGGATTTTGAGTATTTTGGGATTGTGTGATGGGTGTTTTTTGGGGTGTAGTGTTATGGAATTTTTTGGATTTAGGGTTTCATGTTTTTTGGAATGAGGTTTTAGGGTTTTTTTGGTTTAGGGATTGGGGTTTTCTGGGGATAGGGGTTTAGAGTTTTTTTGGATGAGATTGTAGGGGGTTTTGGGGGATGTGAGTTTAGTTTATTGTGGTGATGGAAGTTTATGGTTTTTTGGGGATATGGTTTTATAGTTTTTAGGGTATGTTGTTATAGGGATTTTTGGGTTTGTGGGTTTATACTTTTTTATGTCAGATGGTTTGGGATTTTTGGGTGTGAGGGTTTGTGGTTTTTGGGGGATGGTGTTTTGGTGTTTTTAGGGGTGTAGGATTGGGGTTTTTTAGGGAAATGATTTTTTTTTTTCAATGAATAGGTTGTGTTGGTTTTTGTCTTAGAGGGTTTTGGAATTTTCTAGGGATAAGGGTTTATTATATTTTAGGTATGATGGTTTTAAATTTTTTTTGGGTCTAAGGGTTTTGGGTTTTTTAGGTTAAGGGTATGTCTTATTTTGTTTCTAAGTGTTGCTAATTTTTGGATTGGGGGATTGGAATTTTTTTGCTGAGTTTTTTCAGTCATTTAGGGATGGTGTTTTGGAATTTCATAGGGATGGGGGATTGGGTTTTTTGTGCTAATGGATTTGGGATTTTTTGGATGAGGGACTTGGGTTTTTTAGGATTAGTGTTTTTGTTTTTTATGGATGAGGGTTTTGTGTTTTTTGGAGATCAGGTGTTTATGGGTTTTTTGGGGTTGAGGTAATAAGGTTTTTTGGTTATGAGGGTTTTGGATTTATTTGGAATGAGGGTTCACAATTTTTTGGTATATACAGTTTAGGGTTTTTTGAGGACTAGGGTTTTGGGTTTCGTAGTGCTGATGGATCAGGGTTTTAAGTTGATGAGTTTTTTGAGTTTCCTTATTGATGGGGGTATAGGGATTTGTGGGGATGAGAATATAGGGTGTTTGGGGCTGATGGTTTAGGTTTTCTCAGTGTTGAGTGTTTAGGATTTTATGGGGCTCAGGTTTTAGGGTTTTATGGGGCTGATGGTTTATTTATTTTGAGGGATGAGGGTTTATGTATTATTGTAATGATTGTTTTGGGGTTATTGTGGCTTAGGTTTTAGTATTTTTCAAGTGGTTGTGGTGTAGGTATTTTAGTATTTTATGGCGTTGATGGTTTAAAATTGTTTTGGAGAAAAAGGAATAGGGTATGTGGGATGCGGGTTCTGTGTTTTTTAGCGCTTATTTTATTTTATTTTTAGATGAGGAATTAGTATTATTTATGGATTATGGTTTTATGTTTTTTTGGGACATAGGGTTTAGTTTTTTTTGGATATGGGGTTTACTAGGTTTTTTAAGGAATAAGTTTTGGGGGTTTTTTGGAGAAAAGAGTTTGGAGTTTTTAGCGATGATGGTTTAGGGTTTTTTGAGGTTGACGGTTTCTTGTTTTATAGGGATGAGGGTTTTAGGGGTTTTGGGGGAAGGGTATTAGGGTCTTTTTGGGAAAAGGGGTTAGAGTTTTTTAAGATGATGGATTTTTTGGTTTTTGGGACTGAGAGATTAGTTTTTATGGGGGATGACGGTTTAAGGTTTTTTAGGGATGAGGGTTTAGCATTTTTTCGGGTGTTGGGTTAATGGATTTTTGGTCCTAACGACTTAGGATTTTTAAGAATGAGGGTTTAGCGTATTATTGGGGTTGGGGTTTTGTAGTTCTTTAGGGCTGAGTGTTTGGTGTTTTTGGGGGATGAGTGATTGATGTTTTAGGGGGATGGGGGTTTTGGTTTTTGGGGGATGAGGGTTTGGGGATTTCTGATGAAGTGGGATTATGTTTTTGGGGGGATAATGGTTCAGTTTATTCCATGATGAGGGTCTAGGGTTTTCAAGGGATGATGGTTTTGGGATTTATGGGGAAAGGGTATAAGTTTTGATGAGGATAAGGGTTTACGATTTTTGGGGGATGAGTGGTAAGGTATTTATGTTTCTGGGGATTTATGGTTTTATCAAACAAATGTTTTAGGGTTATTTGGGGCTATGGGTTTGTGTTTTCTGGGAATGAGTGTTTAGGGTTTCCAATAGATGAGGGTTTCAAGATTCTGGGGATGAGGGATTACATTTAAATGGGGTTGATAATCTGGTGTTATATGGGGATAAGGGATTACTGTTATGTAAAAACGAGGGTTTATATTTTTCTAGGGATGAATTAATATAGTTATGTGAATATGGGGGTATAGGTTTTTATGGTGCTTGGGGTTTAGGGATTTCTAGGGCCAATGGATTAGGGTTATAAAGGAATGAGGGTTTTGGGTTTCCATAGGATGAGGTTTTCAGTTTTTTGTGGATGATGGATTAGGGTTTTTTGGGGCATAGTATTTTGGTTTTTTTAGTGCTACAGTTTTAGGGTTTTATGAAGCTAAGGGGTTGTGGTTTTTTGTGGATGAGGGGCTATGATTTAGTAGGGTCGAGGAATTGCATTATTATATTGAAATGTGTTTGGGGGTTCTCTACAGATTAAGGTTTAGGGTTCTCTATGGTTGAGGTTTTAGCATTCTCTTGGGATGAGGGATTAATGTTTTCTAGCTATGATGTTTTAATGTTTTTCTAGGAATGAGTTTTGATGGGTTTTTAGGGATTAGTGATTAGGGTTTTATTGGTCAAAGAGTTTTTTTGGAAAGGGTTTAGGATTACTTGGAATGAGGATTGAGGTTTTCTTGGATTTTTTTTTTGGGTTTTAAAGGGGTGTGGTAATAGGGTTTTCTAGGGATGAGGTTTTATTATTATTTTTGGATTAGGGTTAATGGTTCTCTATGGAGGAGGGTTTGTGTTTTGGGGTAGGGGGTTACGAATTAATGGTATTTGCGGGTGAGGGTTTAGGTTTTTTTTTGGTTTGAGGGTTTAGGTTATTATATGGATGAGTTTTATGGTTTTTTTTTTATGTGAGTTTTGGTATTTTTTGGTATGATGGTTTATGGTTTTTTTGGGGATAAGTTTTTATGGTTTTCTATGGAGAAGTGTATGGGTTTTTCTATGCTCGAGGGTTTAGGTTTTTTGGGATGAGGGTCTACTATTTACTATTGTTTTGTTTTTAGGGTATTCTAGTTACAAGGGTTTACTATTTTTTATGGATGAGGATGTCTACTATATCGGGATAAGGGTTTAGTTTATTCTAGGGATAATTGTTTTATGGTTCCCTAGTGGCGAGTTTTTGGGATTTTCTAGTGGCGAGTGTTTAGTTTTTATAGGTCTGGACATTTTGGGTTTTTATGGGAAGGACAATTGGGTTTTTCCATGTCATAGGGTTTATGGTTTTCTAGGGATGAGTGTTTATCGAATATGGGGAAAAGGGTTTAGGTTTTTTTGGGTCTAAGGGACTTGTATTAAATACTGATAATGGTGCAGGGTTATCATGGGATTATGGTTTAGGGTTTTATATGGATAGGGGTTTAGTGTCTTCTATAGCTGAGGTTATATGGTTTTCATTTGTATAAGCTATAGAGTTTTCTAGGGATGGGTATTTGGGGTTTTTTGGGGTTGAGGTTTATGGATTTCTTATGGATGTGGTTTTTGAGTTTTCTAGGGAAAAAGTATTTTTGTTTTTTAGGGATGAATGTTTATGTTTTTTTAGGGTTGGGGGTTTAGTATTTTTTGGGGATTATGGTTTAGGGATTTCATGGATTGAGGATTTTGAGCTTTATAGGGATGTGGGTATATGGATTTCTGAGGTTGAGGGGTTGGTGATTTTTAGAGATGTGGTATTTTTTATTTATGGGGATGAATATTTCGGTTTTTTCAGGGATAACATTTTAGTGTTTTATGGGGTTTAGTTTTGGGGTATTCAAGGGAATAGGGTCAAAGATTTTCTATGGTTGAATGTTTAGGGTTCTCTAGGGCTAACAGTTTATGGTTTTCTAGGGGTGATGATCTAGTGTCTTTTTGGAATGTGGGTTTAGGTTTTTCTTGGACTGTGTGTGTTGGGGTTTGTTGGGATGATGTTTTATTGTTTTCATGGGATGAGGTTTTAGGGTTTTCAGGGGTTAAGTGTTTATGTTTTTACGTGGTTTTGGTATTACAGTTTTTTATGGATTAGGGTTCATAGTATTCTATGGCTATGGATTTAGGGATACTAGGAATGAGGGAAATGTATTTTTAGTGGTAGAGGGTTTAGGGTTTTTTTTAGAAATGTGTTTAGCATTTTTGTAGATTTAGGGTTTAAGATTTTCTGGGGATGGGGTCTTAGGGGTTTCAAGGGATATTGTTTTGTGGTTTTCTGAGGATGATGGTATAGGGTTTTATGGGGATGAGGTTTTTATGATTTTTGGGTATGAAGGTTTAGGGTTTTTTAGGGATGTTGTTTTTTGTATTTTTGTTTTGAAAATTTGGGCATTTATGTGGATGAGCTTATTGGATTTTATGGTGACGAGGTTTTAGTGATTTCTAGGTATGAGAACTTTTGGGTTTATGGGGATATGGCCTTTTGGTTTTCAATGGAATAGGGCTAGTGGATTTCTAATCATCAGTGTTTGGGGTTTCTGTGTTTTTTATGGCTCAGAGTTTAGAGAAATAGGGGGTCATGGGTATTGGGATTTCCATGACTAAGGGTTTGGGTTTTTCTAGGGATGTGGTTTTATGGTGTCATGGGGATGAGAATTTATGGATTTATAGTGTCAAGGGTTTAGGGTTTTCTATTTCTGATAGATTGAGATTTATTAGTTTGAGGGTTTGGGGTTTTATGTTGATGAGGGTTTTTTGATTTATTGGGATGAGGGTTTATTGTTTTCTAGGGATGAAGGATTCATGATTTTTGGGGATGAGGGATTTTGGTTTTTTGGGAAATAAATTTGGGGTTTTCTGGGGAAATGTATTTAGTTTATTTTTAGTATGACAATTTAGGGTTTTCTAGGGATGGTGGTTTTGTTTTTTCAGGGGGTTGGTGGTTTACAGTTCTCTTGAATTTGGGTTTTTTCTAGGGATGAGTGTTCGTCGATTTATAGTGATTGTGGTTTGGGTTTTTTTTTTATTTTATGGGTCAGGGATTTATGTGGATTAATGTATTTTCTTGGGGATATGGATTTATATTTTTCTTTGAATGAGGGTCTAGAGTTTAGTTGCGATATGGGTTTAGGCTTTACTGAGGATGAGGGTTTATGTTTTTCTATGGATGAGGGTTTAGGATTTTATGTGGATTAGGGTTTTGGGATTTATGGAGAATATGATCTAGGGTTTTCTAGGGAAAGGGTGTGGGGTTTTATGGGTATGAGGTTATATGTTTTTCCTAGGCTATTTGTATTGGGTTTTATGGGGATGAGGTATTGGAATTTTATTTGTATGCGGTTTTAGAATTTTCAAGGTTAGATATTTTATTGTAATCAATAGAGTAGGTGTAACTGTTCTATATGGATGATGGTTTTGGTTTTTCTACGGATGAGGTATTTTGGTTTTATAGGGTTGAGGGAATGTAGTTTTTTAGGGATGCTAGTTTTTTAAGGCTAAGGATATATGGTTTTCTAGGGTGGATGGTTTTCGGTAATCTCGGTATTAGGATCTTTGTTTTTCTATAATGGGGTGTGTTTAGTATTCAAGGGATGAGGGTTTAATGTTTTTTAGGGATGAGCGTTAGATTTTTCTATGGATAAAGGTATAGGGTTTTTGGGGGATTAGGGTTTGCAGTTTTCAAGGGTGAGGGGTTTTTGTTTTTGGGGATGCGTATTTATGGAATTTCGGGTTTGAGAGTTTAGGGTTTATTCAGACTAACTATTTTGGGTTTCTTGGGGTATAATCTTTAGGGATACTTTGGATGGGGGGTTTTGGGATTCTAGGAGATGAGGGTTTAGGGTTTTCCGGTTCATGGGGTTTATTATCGAATATGGTAGAGGTTTTATGGTCTTCTTGGGATCTGAGATTTGGGTTTTCTATGGATTATATATTAGGGAATCCTAGGATAAGGGTTTAGGGAATTTTGGGAATATGGATTACATTTTATGGGGATGTGGGTTTAGGGTATTATATGTATGAGAGTTTAGGTTTTTATAGAGATAAGGGATTTGGGGTTCCTAGGGATAGAGATTTAGGTATTTTTGGTGCTGAGGGTTTTAGGATTTTGGGGGATGAGGGGTAACTGTTTTCTGGGGATGATGGCTTATGTTTTTTTTATGGATTAGGGTATTTGTTTTCTGGGGTTGTGAATTTTACATATTTTGGGGATGATTGTTTAGGGATTTTTTGGGAATGGGGTTTGGGGTTTTTTATGACTAAATTTTTAGGGTTTTTTGAGGCTTAGTGCATTGGGGTTTTTTGGTTTCCTGTTTAGGGTTCTTATGACATATGGATTAATGTTTTTTTGGATGAGAGTTTTTGTTTTTTGGGGTTGATGGATTATTATTTTGTGGGGCTTAGCGTTTAATCATTTTTAGGGTTGGGAGTTTAGGGGTTTCCTGGCATGAGGGTTTACAATTTCATTGGTATGTGGTCTTTATGTGTTATTTGGTAGAGATAATATGGTTTTTTAGAACATATTGTTTAGATATTTGGTTGATGAGGCTTGGGTTTTTATTGTTCTAAGGGTATGGGATTTCAAGGTATGGGTGTTTATCATTTAATGGGGCTCAGAGTTTTGGTTTTAAAATATGAGGTTTGAGGTTTTTTTGGTAGAGTGTTTAAGCTTTTCCGGGGATACGTATTTAGAATTTTTGGGGCTGAAGGATGAGGTTATTTTGGGATGATTCTGTAGCTTTGGGGGGGGGGGGGGGGTAGGGGGTTGAGGGTTAAGGGTTTTTTGGGATCAGGGATTAGGAATTTATGGGCCTAGGTTATTGGTTGTTTAGAGATGAGGGTTTTGGGTTTTGGGGGGATTAGGGTTTAGTGTTTTTTGGGGTTTGTGTTTTAGATTTTTTGGGGTGGAGGGTTTGTAGGATATGGGGACCTATGGTTTTGTCATTTTTCATGATAAGGGTTTATTTTTTATTGGGATGATGGAGTTGGTTTTTGTGGAGATGAGGACATAAGGTTTTTTTGGTTATGGGTTTTAGTTTATTTAGGATTAGGGTCTACAGGATTTTGGTTCTGAGGATTTGGGTTTTTTGGGGTTGATGGTTTTAGGGTTTGGGTATAAGGGTCATCATTTCTTAGGTTTGGTGGATAATGTTAATTTCAGGCTTAGTGTTTATTTTTTTATATGTTAGTGGGTTTAATGTTTTTTTGTGTCCGACAGTTAATGGTTTTTGGGTTTTGAGGGTTTCGGGTTTTTTTTGGATGAGGGGTTTTTGTCTTTTGGGGACAAGGGAATGAGGTTTTTTGGGGATGAGAGTTTCTAATTTTTTTTGGGACGAGGTTGTTGGGTTTTTGGGTTTTAGGGTTTAGTGATTTTATGGTTGGAGGTTTAGGGTTTATTTGGGGTAGAGGGTTGAAGGTTTTTGGGGGCCTAAAGATTAGGGTTTCTTAGGCTGACCATATATTATTTTTTGGCCAAAGGATTGGGTTTTTTTGGGGCCAAGGGTTTGGGTTTTTTGTTTCTTATTGGTTTTGGTAATTTTGTGATGGCAGTTTATGGTTATTTTTGGGGACAATGTTTTAATGTGTTTTGGGGTGGAGGTTTTAGGGTCTCATGGTTTTACGGGATTGTGTCTTTTTGTGCTGGGGAAATAGGGTTTTTAGGGCCACATGTTTGGTGATTATTGGGAGCGTGAGTTTATTGTTAATTGGATCGAAGGATTTAGTGTTTTTTTGGGAATGATGCTTTGTGTATTTTTTAGGCTGAGGGTATGAGGTTTTTTGGGGATTAGGGATTATGGTTTTGGGTAGTGGGTTTAGGGTATTTTTTCCATGGGTCTTAGATTTTATTGGCGATAGGGAATTAGTGGTTTCAGCTATGGTTTAATGGTTTATTTCAAATATGGATTTTGGTTGTTTTGGGGATATGGTTTTTCAGGTTTTTGGGTCTGATATTTTGATGTTTTTTTGGGGAAAGTGTTTATATTTATTGGGATGATGGTTTAGATTTTTAAGGGATATGGGTTTTCTGGTTTTATGGGGATTAGGGATTACATATTTTTGGGAATAGTGTTTCGGGTTTCTTTAGTGCTGAGGGATTTGGATTTTTTGAGGATTATTGTTTTATGAATTATGGGGTTAAGGGTTTTTGGTATTTGCGGGTTTAGTGATTGGGGTTTTTTTGGGTTGAGTGTTTTGGGTTTTTGTGGATGATGATTTTGGGTTTTTTGGGGTTGAGTGTTTATAGGTTTTAGGGATCATGGATTTTAGAAATGTTGGGGAAATGTGTACCATGTTTGTTGGGAATGAGGGTTTGGGTTATTTTGGATATGTGATATTGGGTTAATTGGGGATGAGTAATTAGTTTTATTTGGGACTGACGGTATATGATTTTTTTAGCAAGGTGTTTATGGTTTTTCGGGATGAGGGTTTAGGGTGTTTTGGGCATTCCAAGTTTCTATTTTATGTGTTTATGGGATTTCATCTATTTTGGGATTAAAATTTTATGTTTATTAGTGTTCAGGGTTTTTTTTTTTTTGGGATGATGGTTTTCACTTGTTCAGGGATGTGGGTATAGGGTTTTTATGGATGAGGGATTAGTATTTTTTTGGGATTTGGTTTCTTGGTTTTTTGGGGATAAGGGTTTGGGATTATTTATGACTGGTTGTTTTGTTTGTTTTGGGACGTGGGTTTGGATATTATTAGTGACTAGGTTTTATGGTTATTTGGGACTGAGGATTTATGGTTTTCTGAGAATGGGAGTTTTTTATTCTTTAGGGATGATGGTTTAGGGTTTCTGGGGATTGGGTTTTTGGGTTTTGGGGGATTATGTTTTTTGGGATAGAGGGTTATGTGTATTTGGGGATGAGTGTTTATGGTTTTTTGGGCTTGAGGTTTTAGGGTTTTTTGGTGTTGACAGATTTCATTTTATTGGGTTAAAATATTAAGGTTTTTGAGGATGATTGTTTGTGGTTTTACAACTCTGATGGTTAAAATTTTTTTGGGTATGATTGTGTGGGATTATTTGGGCGCCAAATATTATTGTTATTTGGGGCTGAGTGTGTATGGTTTTTTGGTCTAATGGTTTATTTTTTCCGAGGGTTTACTATTTTGGCGGAGAAGGGGTTACGGATGTTTGAGGCCGAAGCATTATGGTTTTTAGGGGTTGGGTTATGAAGTTATTTGGGGAATGGGGTTTGGGGTTTTTTCGAGTTGAGGGTTTCCAGATTTTTGGGGATTAGGGTATGGTATTTTTTGGGGATGGGGGTTTAATTTTTTCTGGTTTTTGGTTTCAGGTTTTTCATGGATGAGGGTTTATGGGTTTTATCTATTTAGGTTTTTGTGTTTTGGGTCAAAGGTTTGTGGTATTTTGGGTTGAGTGTTTACAGATTCTTGGGATGGGGATTAGGGTTTTTTGGGTCGAGTGCTTAGGGTAATTTTTTGGGCAGAGTCATAGAAATTTTGGTGATGACGATTCATGGTATATGGGTATGAGGACTTATGGGTTTCATTGGATGTGGGTTTGGGATTTTTTGGATGTGGGTTAGGGTATTTTGGGGATGTTGTTTTGGGGTTTGAGGGGATGAGTGTTTAATGTTTTTTGTTCTGAGGATTTGGTGTTTTGGGGGAGGATGAGGGTTTAGGGTTTTCTGGTGGTTTGGGATTATTGTTTTTTTTTGTTTGAGGATTTGGTTATTTGGGGGCTTAGGGTTTCATATTTTGTGGGGTTAAGGGTTTTATGATTTTTTTCGATGAATTATAGTTTTTTCTGGCTGTGGGTTTATGATATTTCGGGGATAAGAGTTTAGTTTTTTTGGGGGGGGATAGGGTTTAGGGTTTTTTAGGAATGAGGGATAAAGGTTTTATAGGACTGTGAGTTTTGGGGTTTTTTGAGACAGATGGTTTAGATTTTATTGGCTTTGTGGTTTTATAGATTTTTAGGGTCAATGTTTTTGGGTTTTTTGAGGATTAGGGGTTAAATTCGTTGTTTGAGGATGAGGGTTTAAGGATTTTTATTATTGATGGGTTAAATTATTAGGGTATATTGTTTAGGGTTATTTGGGGATGACTGTTTAGGGTATTCGTGGGATGAGGGTTAAGGGTATTCTGGGTGTCTGTGTTTAGGGTTATTTGGGATGATTTTTTATGGTTTTCAGGGGTTTAGAATATAATATTTTTTAGGGGTAAGGAATAACAATTTTTTGTGGTTTATGGTTTATGGATTATTTTGGATGAGAGTTTAGTGTATGTTTTTTATGTTTTTTTCGGGTTATTTTGGGATATAGGGTTTATGGTATTATTTGTATATGTGTTTAGATATTTTTGGGATGAGTGTTTAGTGTTTTTTGGGATGAGGGTTTTGGGATTCATCGAGTTAAGGATTTTGGGTTTTTTGGGGAAGAGTGTTTAATGTATTTTGGGTTAGAGGGTTTAGGGTTTTTTTCGTGCAACATTTTTGGGTTTACTGGTTTCTTGGGAATACCTTTTTTTTAAGGATGAGGGCTTTGGGTGTTTTGGTGATGAGGTTTTAGTGTATTTTGGGACTAAGTGTTTAGGGTGTTTTGGGGCAGGGGTTTTGTGTTTTTTGAGGGAAATGGAATGATGTTATCAAGGTAAGAGGGTTTTGGGTTTTTTTGGGGTGAGGGTTTGGAGATTTATTTGGATGGGTATTTAAGGTTATTTGGGTATGAGGGTTTAGTATATTTTTGGTGTTGTGGTTTTAACTATTTTTGGGGAAGACTGTTTTGTTTTTTTGGGGGATGACTGTTTAGGGTTTTGTGGGGGCTAAGGGTTTAGTGTTTTTTGGGGTAGGTGTTTTAGGATTTTTTTGCCTCAGGTTTTGTTTTTTTGAGGGCTAAGGGTTTAGGGTTATTTTGGGGTGAGTGTTTATGGTTTTTTGGAGTTGGGTGTTTAGTTTTTTTGGGCTGATGGTAAAGGGGTCTATTGGGGCTAACAGTTTAGGTATTTTAATATCATAGGGTCTAAATTGGGTGGGGATTAGTTTTTTATTGGTTTTTATGGTCTACGTGTATTTTAGGAAGAAGTGTATATGGTTTTTCATGAGGGATTAAGGATTATTATGGTCGTGGGTTAAATGTTTTAGGGGTTTACTATTTATGGTTTTTTCGATGAGGTTAATTGGTGATTTCGAGCCTTGATTTTAGGGCTTTTTGTGGATTAGGGTGTTGAATTATTTGGGGCTTATGGATTAGGTCTTTTTGAGAATGAGGATTTGGGATTTTTTAAGGTCCAGAGCATAGGGGTTTTTGGGGTCAAGGTATTTGGTTTTCATGGTATCATGGTTTAGTGTTTTTGGAATCGATGGTTTGTGCAGTTTTAGGGGTGACAGTTTAGGCTTTTTTTGGATGAGGGTTTCATGTTCCTTGGGGGTGATAGATTTGGGTATTTGCGGCTGATGTTTTTGGGTTTTGTGGATGGAGAAATTTTTTTTAGTGATGAGGATTTATGGTTCTTTGGGTGGAAGATTTTTGGATTTTTTATGGATGAAGGATTATGATTTTTTGAGGCTGATGGATTAGGGTTCTTCAGGGATGAATGTTTAGGTATTTTTGGGCCTAAGGGTATAAGGTTTTTAATGATTAAGGGTTTATGTTTTTTTAGGGTGAGGGTTTATGTTATTTGGGGGTTAGGTTTTATAGTTTTTTTGTGCTAAGGATTTAGTTTTATTTTGTGTTGATGGTTTAAAGTATTTTGGGTCATGTGTATAGATTTTTTTGGGGATGATGGTTAAGGGTTGTTCGGGGTCGAGGTTTTATTATACTTTTTGGATAAGGGTTTTTTGGGGTTGATGGTTTGTGTCTTTTTGGGGATGGTGATTTTTTTGGGGGATGAGAATTTCAGATATTTTTGAGACAAGTGTTTATGGTTTTTTTGGTTATGTGTTTTGGGTTTTGGGGGCTATGGGTTTTGAGATTTTTGGATGAGGGAATTTGATTTTTTTGGGGATGAGGGACTATAGTTTTTTGGGGCTATGGGTTTACAATTGTTTTTGTGAATGATGTCATCATGATTGTTGGGACTGAGTGTTTTTGTCTTTTGGGGTTGAGGGTTTATGGTAATATTCAGTGTGATGGTATATAAATCTTTTGGGCCTATGTTTTCTATTTTTTATAGCTGAGAGTTATGTGTTTTTGGGATTGAGGCTTATATTTATTTTGGAAGAAGTTTTCTGGTTCTCTGGTGATGAGGTTTCAAGGTTTTTTTGGATGAAATTTATGAGTTTTTTGGGTTTGAGGGTTTATTATTTTTGTTCCAAGGGATTTATTATTTAATGGGTATATGGGTTTTGTGTTTTTTATGGTTTATGGTGTAGATTTTTTTGTGATGAGTTTTTAGGTTTCTTAAGAGTTTAGTGTTAGGTTTTTTGGAATTCGGGTTTTGGGGTTTTATGGGGCATAATGGTATAGGGTTTTTGCGGATGGGGATTTATTATTTAGTTAGTGTTGAGGATTTTGAAATTTTCTAGAGACAATGGGTTATGTATTTTAGGGGATGAGGGTTTAGGATTTTATGGGGCAGAGGGATTATGGTTTTTTGGTTGAGGGTTTAGGGGTTTTTAGGTCATATGGTTTAGAATTTTCTGAAGATGAGGGTTTAGGTTTTTTGGGAGGAGGGTTAAGGTTTTTTGTGATAGTGGGTTTCAGTTTTTTTTGGACCAATGGTCTAGGATGTTTTTAACTATGGATTTTGGGTTTTTTCATATTAGTGTTTAGGGTTTTTAAGACCGAGTTTTTAATGAATTTTGGGACCTAGGATTTGGGGTTTTTTGGGGACAAGGGTTTCTGGTTTTCGGGGGATGATAGTCTAGGATTTTGGGGGTATGTATTTACGGTATTTTGTGGCTGAGGTTATATGGTTTTTAGGGTTGATGGTTTAGGGTATTTTGTGGCCAAGGGTTATTCGATTAATAGATGTGATGTTTTCATGTTTTTTATGGAATGAGGGTTTAGCATATTTTTTGGATGAGGGTTTAGTGTTTTTGGGGGAGGATGTTTTAAATTTTTTTGGGGATGATGTTTTTTGGGTTTTTTTGTTAATGATGGTACAATGTTTTTTGTTGTGGAGGGCATATGAATTTTGGGGTCTAATTGTTTAGGTTTTTTTGGTATGACAATTTAGGATATTTTAAGGGTAGGGGTTTACGGTTTTTTGAGGCAGATCTTATACAGTCTTTTAGGGGTGAGGTTTAGTGTCTTTTTTTATAGAGGGTTACATGTTTTTAGGTAATATGGTTTCAACTTTTTTGGGGATGAGCAATTAGGTTTGTTTGTTATGTGGGTTTTCGGTTTTTTTGGGATGAGGTTTTAGTGTAATTTTAGGTTCAAGGTTTTTTTTTTACATTTTTGGGTTTAGGGTTTATTTCAAAAATGTATTAGGGTTTTTTAGGTTTTACTGTATATAGTTATTTTGGGGTGATAGTTTACTATTGTTTGGGAGGGTGTATGGTTATTATGGTTGTGGGATTGAAGTTTTTTTATGGATGAGTGTTTAAAAAATATTTTGGGCGGAAAGCTTAGGGTTTTTAGGATTTTTTTAATATATTTTTGTGGCTGAGGATTTAGGGTTTTGGGGGATGAGAATTTAGGGTTTTTTGGTATTGATAGTATATATTTTTTTATGTTGATGGTTTTGGGTTTTTTGGGGGTCAATGTTTAAATTTATTTTGGGCTAAGGGTTTTGTATTTTTCGGGGTTGAGGTTATATGATTTTCTATGGATGATGGTTTTACGGTTTTTTAAGGATGAGGGTCAATGTTTATTTTGGGCTAATGAATTTTGGTTATTTTGGGTTGACACTTCATGGTATTTAATGGGATGATGGTTTAAGGATTTTTTTGGGATGATTGTTTAGTGTTTTTTGGGGATTTTTGAACATGGTTTATTAAAATTTAGGGTTTAGGGTTTAGGGGTTGTGGGTTTAGTGATTTTGGGGCTAAGGGTTTTGTGTTTTTTGGGGATGAGGGTTAAGGGTTTTTTTGACCTAAGTGTTCACTGTTTTTTGTGGCATATGGCTTAAGGTTATTTGACATTAAGGGTTCTGGTTATTTTGAAGTTGATGGTTTAGGGATTGGGGGATTTGGTTTTAGGTATTTTGGGGGGTTTATGAATTCAATTTTTTTTGGAGATAAGGGTTTAGGATCTTTTTTTAGGGTTTATATTTTTTTAGGAACGAGTGTTTACATTTTTTTGGAAGAGGGGTTAGGATTTTATGGGGTTGTGGGTTTAGGGTTTTTTTGGATGATGGTTTTTTATTTTTTACTAATGATGGTTTAGGTTTTTTGGGGGTGTGGATTTAATGTTATGTAGGGATATAATTTTAGAGTTTTTTTCAAGGGATTGGGGTTTTTTGGGATTACGGGTTTGTGGTTTTGTTGATGAAGGTTTAGTGTTTTTTTGGAATGTGGGTTTTCAGTTTTTTGGGCCTGGGGTTTTATGGTTTCTTAAGGATACATTTTTATGTGATTTGGGGATGAGGGATTAAAATTGTAAGGTTGTTGTATTTATGGTTTTTTTGGGGATGATGGACTGGTGTTTTTTAGCATGAGGGTTTAGGGTTTTTTTGGGGTTGATCATTTAATTTTTTTTTTGTAAATTTTAGGTTTTGGGGATTTAATAAGGTGTGGTTTTACAGTTTTTCAGGGATGGGGGTTTTGTGTTTTTTTGGCATTAATGTTTAGGGTTTTTGGGGCTAAGGGATAAGGGTTTTTTGGAATTAGGTTTTACGGATTTTTGGGGGTTGAGGTTTCATGGTTTATTTTTCTTTTGGGTTGTGTGTTTACGACATTTGGGTGTTGAAGGTTTTATGTTTTTATGGTGCTGAGAGTTATGTTTTTTTGTTGGAAGTGTGTTTATTTTTTTTCTGGAAAGAGTTTATAGTATTTTACATGTTTTAAGGTTGTTGGTTACCTGGGAATGAGTTTTTTGGTTTCTTTAGGGATAATAGTTTATGGTTTTTTAGACTGAGATTTAGGTTTTTTGGGGGATGATGGTTTTGGGTTATTTTGGGCTCCGTTGTTATATTGTTTTGGGGTAGAGGATTTAGGTTTTTTGGGGGTGTATGGGTTAGAGTTTTCTAGGGATGAGGGTTTAGGGATTTTTTTGGATGAGAGTTTAGTGTTTTATGGGTCTAGGGGTTTAGGTGTTTCTAGGGTTGATGGTCTATGGATTTCTTTGTATGAGTTTTTAGGGATTTCTATGGCTGAAGTTTTGGGTTATTCTAGGGATGAGGTTTTTGGGTTTTCTATGGATGAGGGTTTATGATTTTATGAGTATGAGGGTTTAGGGTATTCTACAGTTTCGGGTTTATGTTTTTCTAGGGCTTATGGTTTTTTTCTGGGGATGGGGTTTTTGGGTTATCTAGGTTGAAGGGGTTTGGGATTACTAGGTCTAAGGGTTTAGGGGGTTCTATGTTTCCTGTGGATGTGGATTTAGTGTTTTATGAAGCATTGGTTTGAAGATGTTATGTGGATGGGGGTTTTGGGATTTATGGGACATAGGGTCTATGGTTTTGTGGGGATGAGGGTATATGTGTTTCTAGGGTAGCGTGTTTACAGTAGTCAAGGGAAGTTGATTCAATGTTTTATGGAACTAAGGTTATAGGGGTGTCTGGGGTATATGGTTTAGAGTTTTCCATGGATGAGGTTTTTGGGTTTTCTGGGGAAGTGGTTTTTGGATATTCAAGGGATGACAGCTTAAGGTTATATTGGGGAGTTGGTTTAGGGTTTCTTTGGGTTGGGAGTTTAGGGTTTTCACGAGATGAGTGTTTAGGGTTTTCTAGGGGTGTGGGTTTATTGTTTTATAAGGATATATATTTAAGGATTTCTAGGGTAGGGGTTTAGTGTTTTTTGGTGATGAGGGTTTAGGGTTTTCATGTTATTCACATCTAGCAGTTTCTAGGGATATGTGTTAAGGTTCTTCCAATACTGCGGGATTTCATTTTTTGGCCCTTAGGGTTTTGAGTTTTGAGGGACTGAGGTTTTAATCATTTCGAGGGTTTAGGGTTTTCTATGGATTTGTGTTTATGGTTTTCTAGGGTTGGGGGTTTTAGTTTTTTTGGGGATGAGGGTTGTGGGTTTTCTAGGACTAATGGTTTCAGTTTTAGAGGGGTGAGGGTTAAGGGTATTATAAGGTTGAGTATTTATGGTTTTCTCTGTATAATAGATTAGGTTTTTCTAGGGATGTGGATTTAGGGAATTCATGGTTTGAGATTTCAGGGTATTTTGGGTATAAGGGTTTAAGATTTTCATATAAAGAGGATTGAATGATTTATAGGCTGAAGGATTACGATTTTGTTGGGATGAGGGTTTAAGGTTTTTTTGGGAATGAGTATTTAGGGTTTTTTGGGACAAGGTTTATTGGTATTCTAGGGATTAGGTGATAAAAATAAAATAAGAGTCACTGTTACTAATAAATTAGAAGCTACCATTAGAATGCAAAAAGTGAGGTGCTAAGGGGATTGTCTTACAGCGAGAGTGCTACTGATAGAGGGAAATAAAAGGAGAAGCAGTGCAACAGTGGTGTGGTCACTTTTAGGTATAACAGTGGAGTGGGTTCACCATTATAGAAAAATATAAAGTTCACCATTATTGTTAAAATAAATGATACTGTTAGAATATAAAATAAAGGGTCACCGCTAGAGCTCGTCTACCTCACCGGTAGACTAAAACTATTATAAAATGAATTAAAAATCAATCTGCATATACAAAATAATATAATTAATGTTAAAAAAACTGTTAATTAATTAATTAAATAACTAATTATATAAATAAAATTAAAAATAAAACTACTTTATTTAATTTAAAACAAAAATCACATACATAAATGATGAGAAGGATGACTAAACATATTAATTAATAATGATAAAATATTTCAATGAAACTAAGGTAAAAGAAAAATTATTAAAATAAAAACTAACATAAATAAGTAGAATTACATTGATTAAATAATTGTTTTATAAAAACGTCATTTTATTAAAAAGACGGGCATAATTAAATCAACCTAACTAAATAAGAGATATTTTAAGTAGATTAGTTTAGTAGGATTAAAATTATTAATTAAAAGACTAAATATAAATAATTAATTATAAAAATTTTTTAATAAACAAAATTAACTATAAAATTACAAATGTGAAATGATTTAATATAAATTGATTAAATAGTAAATTAAATAATTGAATATAAAGTAAAAAGATGTGGCAAAACAATGCAAAAAGAGATCCACATCATTAGGGTTTAGATTTTTTTTGGAATATTTGATTTATGATTTTCTTGGGTTGTGGGGTTATGGTTTTATATGGATGAGGGTTTAGGGTTTTCTTGGGGATGACATTTTTGGGGTTTATAGATACTGGGTGATTAGGGTTGTCTAGGTTTATGAGTTTTGGGTTTTATGAGGTTTGGGGCTTCTTTTTTTACTGGGATAAACTTTTATGGTTTTCATGGGTGGGTTATAAATTTTTCGAGGACTATTGGTATAAGGATCCCTAGGTATGAGTTTTTCAGGTTTTCTAGGCTTGTACATTTAGGTTTTACTAGGTATGAGGGTTTTTGGATTTCATGGGAACAGTGATTAGGGTTTTCTAGGGATGAGGGTTTTCTTTTTCTTATGGTTTATGGTTTACTATTTTCTAGTGCTAATGTTTTTAGGAATTTATGTAGCTGAGGGATTAGTGTCTTTTGGGTAACATGATATGGTTTTCTAAGGAAGTGGATTTAGGTTTTTTTGTTCCAACAGTTTATGGTTTTCTATAAATAAGGGTTTATGTTTTCATTGGAATTAAAATTTAGTGATTTATAGGGACGAGGATTTAGTATTTTATGAGGATGAGGGGTCAAGGTCATTAGGGGATGAGGGTCTTACTAATTCTTATCGACGAGGGCTTATAGTTTTCTGGGGATTGGGGTTTATGGTTTTCATGATTGAGTGATTAGTTTTTTCTTAGTCGGTAGGCTTTTTGTTTTATGGGGATTTTGATTTAAAATTTGTTTGGAAAGGGGATTGTTGTTTTCAATGGATTAAGGTTTAATGGTTTCTATAGTTTCTGGTTTAGGGTTTATTCGGGATGAGGTTTTAGAGTTTTCTAGGGATAAGGGTTTAATGTTTTCTAGGGATGAGGTTTTTCAGCTACCTTGGGCTGACGGATTAGAGATTTATATGGATGATGGATTATGGATTTCTATGGATGACGGATTAGGGTTTCTGTTACTGTATGATAAGGTTTTTCTAGGGATAAGGTTTTAGGGTTTTCTTGGGATAATGGTTCCTAATTTTTTTGGGATGTGGGTTTTTAGTTTTCTAAGGCTAATTATTTTGTGTTTTATGGGGATGGGGGCTTATCATTTTATAAGAATAAGGATTTACTATTTTGTGAGGATGTGGATTTGCCATTTTATGGGAATATGGGTATAGGGTTTTTGTGGCAGTTGGTTGACGGTTTTCGGTGGGTAAGGGTTTAGGTATTCTTGGATGAGGATTAATGGTTATCATGGGACTACAATTTCTCGTTTTTTATGGATTATATTTTTTTTCTTGGGGATGAGGGCTTATAGTTTTTTGTAAATGATTTTATAGGGTTTAGGGGTTTATGGTTTAGGAATTTGTTGGGCTTAGTTTTGAGGGTATTTGGGAAATGGATGTTTTGTATTGTGGGGGCTCAGGTTTTATGGTTTTTTAGGGATGAGTGATTATAGTTTTTATGGGTGGTGGTATAGGATTTTTTTTGGTTGAGTCGTTAGGGTTTTTTGGGTGGATTGTTTAGAGGATTGTGGGTTTAGGGTTTAAGGATTTTATGGGATGATGGTTTAGTGTTTTATAGGGTAGTGGTTTTTTGTTTTTAGGGGTTGGGGTTTATAATTTTTTGGGGATTAGGTTAATGGTTTTTTTGGGATTGATGGTTGAGGGATTTTTGTACTAAATATTGAGTGTTTTTTGGGATGAGGGTTGATCTGTTTTTGGGCAGAGGGTTGATGGTTTTTTTGTTGTATAGGATTCCTTATTTTTTATTGATGAGGGTTTAGAGTTTTTTGTGGATGAGGTTTTGGATTTATTTGGGTTTCAAGGTTTAATGTTTTCTTAGTGATGAGGATATATGGAATTTTGGGGGTCAAGGTTGAGGGTAACTTTGGTAAGAGGGTTTATGGTATTTTGGGGAAGAGGGTTTATGATTTCATGTGGCTGATGGTCGAGGATTTTTTGGGGTTGGGGGATAAAGGGTTTTGTGTCTAAGGGTTGAGGGTTTTTTGGGGAGGACGTTTGTGGGTTTTCTTGGTATCATGGTTGAGGGTTTTTTGGTTCAGATGGTTTTTTGGTTTTTAGTGCTGAGGTTTGAGGGTGTTTTGGTGATATGAGTTGAGGGTTTTTTTGGATAATTGTTGAGTTTTTATGTGAACGTGGGTTTATTAATTTTGGGACTGAGTGTTTAACATTTTTGGGGGATTAGGGGTAACTATTTTTTGGGGTTGTTTGTTTGGTGTTTTCTAGGGATATTTGTTTTGGGTTTTTAGGGGGTCAGGGATTATTGATTTTTAGTGGTGTCAAATTTTGGGTTTCATGGGATAATGGTTTATTATATTCTAGGAATTAGCGTTTTGGGTTTTTTGGTGGTAATTTATTAGTGGTTATGGCATCTGAGGTGTTATTGTTTTCTAGGGATATAAATTTATAGTTTTTTGGGATTGTGGGTTTAGTTTTATAAGTGACTGGGTGTTTCATTTTTTCTAAGGATGAGGGATTGTGGTCTAATGGTGATGTGTTTTATGGTTCTTCAAGGACTAAGGGTTCATGTTTTAATGGGTATGAGAGTATATGGTTTTCTAGGTCTTAGGGATTACGGTTTTCTTGGGTTGTGGGTTTAGGGTTTTCTAGGGATGAGGTTTTAGGATTTTCTAAGGTGTAGGGTATAGGTTTTTTCTAATATCTGGGATTAATGATTTCTAGTGATGATGATTTAGGGTTTTCTAGGGATGAGGATAAACCGCTTCTTGGGCTGAGGGTTCCTGGTTTTCTATGGGGTTTGAGTTTGGTTTTATCAAGGGATGTGGTTTAGTGTTTTCTAAGGATGAATGTTTATGGTTTTATGGGATTAATTGATTATTTATTTCTATGTAGGATGATTTAGGGGTGACATTTGAAATGATTTTAGTGTCATATGGGCCTGAGATATTAGGGTTTTATGGGGATGAGGGTTCATGGTTTTTTGGTGTTGAGGGTTTTTGGATTATTGGGGACGTGGGATTATGGTTTAATGGGGATGAGGGTTTAGTCTTTTTTGGAAATTAGTGTATGAATTTATGGGGCTAAGGGAATCATTTTATCTAGGTAATAAGTATTTGGGTTTTATTGGGAGGAGTTTTTATGGTTTTCTATGGATGACAGTTTATGGTTTATTAGGGATATGATTTTAAGGTGTTCTTGGGATGATGGTTTAGGGTTTTATAGGGTTGAATATATGTGGTTTTAATGGGATAAGGATTTATATTGTTTAAGGGACGGAGGGTTTGGGTTATCAAGGGATGAATGTTTAGGGATTTATAGGGCTATGGGTTAAGGGTTTTTGGAGGAAGAAGGTTTATGGTTTTATTGGGTTTTTGGGTATAGGGTTTCTTCATGATGAGGGTTCCCTTCAGATAAGGGTTTTGGGTCTCTTGCGACTAAGGTTTTATGGTTTCCAGTGGCAAGGTGCTTTGGGTTTCGATGGTTCGATGGTTTAGGGTTTCCTTGGGATGAGAATTTGTGTTTTTATTGGATTAGGGTTTAGTAATTTATAGGGCTGAGGGTTTAGTGCTTTCTAGGAATGAGTGTTCCATATATTTTTGGGGTTGATGGTTTAAGGATTTTCTGATGCTGAGTGTTTAAGATATTCTATAAATACGGTTGTAGGGATTTTTATGGATTATAATTTATGATTTATTGTTTATGGGGGTTTAGGGTTTTACAGGGTGTAGGGTTTAGGATTTTGTAGGGTCTATCGTTTAGGGACTTATGTGGGTGGGAGTTTATTAATTTTTTGGTTTTGATGGTGTAGGGTTTTGTGCCGTTGAGAGTTTATGATTTCGTGGAGATGATTGTTTATGTTTTTTTGGTGTTAAGGGTTTAGGGTCATTTGTGGATGGGTTTTTAGTGTTTTTTGGGTTGAGTGATTTGGTATTTCTAGGGCTTATGGTTTAGAAATTTTGTTTCTATAAGTTAGATGATTTTTAGGATAAGGGTTTAGGGTTTTTTGGAATGAGAATTTAGGGTTTTCTATGGATGATTCTATAGGTGTTTTAGGAGAAGAGTGTTTATGGTTTTTGGGTATAAGGTATTAGGTCTTTTGGGAATGAGGGTTTTTGGGTTTTTGGGGATGAGTTTTTTGGTATTTTTTTACGTTGACGGGTTATTGTTTTTATGGAAGAGAGTTTCGGGTTTTTATTGTGATGAATTATTGGTTTTTTAGGATTATTTTTTTTGGATGGAGAGTTTAAGGGTTTTCTAGAAATTGGATTTTGTTTTTTGGATGTGGGTTTACATGTTTTGGGGCTAAGGGACTAGGGTTTTTTTGGGCAGAGGATTTATGGTTTTTTAGGTATAATGTCTATGGTTTTTTTCGGAAGAGGGTTTAGGGATACTTGGGACTAGGAATTCAGGGGTTTTGGGGATGGTGGTTTAGGGTTTTCTAATATATGGTTTATGGGTTTTCTGAGATGCGTTTCTGGTTTCATTTGGCTAAGGGTTCTTTATTTTTTTGTATAAAATGGTTTAGGGATCTGTGTGGATGATTTTTTTTCGTTTTCTAGGGATGATGGTTTATCGTTGTTTGGGGATGAGTAAATAGGGTTTTATTGGAATGAGGGTGATGGATTTTGGGTTTGATGGTTTACTATTTTTTTGGGGTTGAGGGTTTTTTTAGAATGTTGTATTAGGGTTTCCTTGGGATCTAGGTTTACGAATTTTGGGAGTTGAGGATTTACAGTTTTGGGGGTCCAAGGGTTTAGGGTTTTTTGGGGAAATGTGTTTAGGGTTTTTGGGGATGGGGGTTTTTTGTTTTTTTCCCCAGAGAGTTCAGGATTTTTTTGGGGATGACAGTTTTGGTTTTTCATGGGATGAGGTATTTGGGTTTTCATTAGAAGAGGGTTTAGGGATTTATGGGCTCAGGGTTTTGGGTTTTCTTCTATTGAGGGATTTGGGTTTTTATGGGTGATGATTAATGGTTCTTTTGAGGTTAAGGGTTTGTGGTTTTTTAGGGTTTATGGTTTATGGTGTAAGAGGGATGAGGTTTTAGTTTTATTGGATGTGGGATTATAGTTTTTTTATGAAGGTAGGATTAGGTTTTGGGGGTGGGGGGATGAGAGATTATTGACTTTATAGGGATGATGGTTTAGAGTTTGTTTCCTTAAGGTTTTAGGGTTTTCGAGGTTGAATATTTAGGGGTTTTGGGTTGATGGTATAGAGATTATTGGGATGTGGGTTTAGGGTCTTAATGGGGATGAATATCTTGGGGTTTTTTTGGATTAGGGTTTAGGTAATTTTGGGATGAGGGTTTAAGGTTTTCTTGGGAATAGGATTTAGGGATATCTATATAGGAGGATTGTGGTTTGTTTAGGGATGAGGGATTTGAGTTTTCTGAGGGTTAGGGTTTAGGGGTTTCTAGGGAACATGTCTGAGGGGTTTATGGGGTTGAGGTTTTAGGGTTTTCTGGGGTTGATGGTTTAGGTTTTTTCTTTGGATAGTGGTTTAGGGTTTTTCAGTAAGATGGTATATGATATTTTTGGGATTATATTTTAGGATTTTATAGTGTTGGGTGTTTATGGATTTTGGGGGTTGTGGTTTTAGGGTTTTATGGGGTTGAGGATTTAGGTTTTTCTAGGATTAATGGTTTTTAGTTTTATAGTTCTGGGGGTTTAGAGGTTTATAGGACTGAGGGTTTTTGGTTTTCTAGGGATTAAGTTTTACTATTTTTTTTAGGGATAATGGTTTAGTGTTTTTTGAGGATAAGGGTTTATAATTATTTTTGGGTGGAGTGTTTAGGTTTTTTGGGATGAGGTTTTAGGTTTTTTGGGGGATGAGGGTTTAAATATATTTTTTGTGTATAAGGCCATGTGGCATTTACGGCAAAGAGGTAAATTTTTTTGGGGTTGATGTTTTATGGTTTTTAGGGGATGGGGTTTTAGAATTTTTTTAGCTATCTGTTAATTTTTTCTCTAGATAATGTTTTAGGGATTTCTTGTGATGGGAGTTTAAGGTTTTCTAGGGATGTGTGTTTAGGTTTTTATGTGTTCAGGGGTTCATGTTTCTTTGGGATGTGGTTTTAGGGATTTCTTGGGCTGAGTGTTTAGTGTTTTCATGGTATGTGAGTTAACTAGTATTTGGGTTTGACGTTTTAGTCCTTTGGGGTAAATGGTTTAGGGATTTCTGGGGAAGTGTTATTATAGTTTTCTGGTTCTAAGTCTTTGTAATTTCATATGGCTAACGGATTAGGGTTTTATGGTGGTGTGTTTTTTTATTCGGTTATAAGATTTCTGGTTATTGGTCATGAGACTTTAGGGTTTTTAATGGATTATGGGTTTTCAGTGTTTAAGGATTAATGTTTTCCAAGGTTAAGATTTTACGGGATTTCAAGGATATGGTATAGGGTTAAGGGTGTGGCATAGTGTTTATGTATTTCTCCGTCTGAGGGTTTAGTTATATTTGGTGTTGATGGTTTATGATATTCTAGGGATGATGGTTTTTGGATTTTTTGGGTTTGATGTTTATGATTTTCAGGTTATGAGGGTTTACAGTTTTCTTGGTGTAAGGGTATGGGGGTTTCATGAGATGTGGATTTAGGTTTTTTATCATGATTGAAGTAGTGGTTTTTTAGGGTTACGTGTTTAGGGTTTTTTAGGGATGAGGTTGTGGTTTTTTGGGGATGAGGGTTAAATATTTAATGTTGCTAAGGTTTTAGGTTTTTCTAGGCCAATGGATTTTCGTTTTCTAGGGTTTTGGGTTTTGGTATTTATGGGGATGAGGGATTAGTTTTCTTTGATGATGATAGTTTAGGGTCCTATATGGGTAAAGGATTATGGTGTGAGGTGGTTGGATATTTTGTTTTTGAGGATGAGGGTTTAGGGTCTTTTCGTTTTAGGGTTATAGTTTTCTGGGTCTGTGTGTTTAGGGATATCTTTGGAGGAGGGTTTATAATTTTTAAAGGATTGGTTTTTATAATTTTTTGGGGCTGTGGGTTAAAGTTATTCTGAGGTTGAAGGTTTGGGGTTTTACGGTGATGAGTGTTCTTGGTTTCCTTGGAATGTGTTTTTTCTGTTGGTCTGGGGTATCCTGGGGATGAGGGTTCAATGTTATCTTTGTCATGACCCGTCCCTCGGGGACCGTGCTGTAACTACTCGAAGCCGACCTTCAATAGGACAGGGGATGTCGACTAGTACCGAAAGGCGTACTCCCTAAAATGGTAAGGCATTTCCTTTAATCTGTAAAAACACACAGTCCAATAACACATCAAGAAGAAACTGAGAGTTAAACTGCGATAGTAAAAGATTCTTTAAGTAAAAGGGGATATAATACAAGCCTAACTGTAAAGGTAAAACTGATAAAACAATACAACCGAAAGAAAATGGGAAACATATATTGGGTCATCCTCTGAGGTTCCTACATGAATGGTAGGTACATATATCTTCCTCAGCAATCCACGTACGTCCGTCTCCTCCACGTCATGTCATGTTGAAAGTTCCACCTCTATGTACCGTCCAGTCCTAGCTCCCTCAACCTAGATCAATGTTTAATATCGTCTGAACAAGACACAACAAGGTACGTGCGAAGCCCATGCAGGGGAGAGTATATCGATACTCAGTAGGTATCTCGAGACCCCGTATATATCTAAAAGATACAAAAAGGAAAACCACAAATAAAGAGATCAACTCTACATAGATATATTCCCATAGATACACCTAAGTTATTAAGATATAAACATATCAAAAATTATGTAAGAACAGCACAAGGTAACACCATGAAGTTAGATTACCACAGAACTAAAGTACCACATAGTATGACCTCAATCACATGGAAAAGATAAAGACAGGTCAAACCATGATTTATTCTAGGTGAAGTAACAAGTAACATCCCTAGTCAAAATGTCTAACACCTCGACTTCTAGAGAACACCACCTATTTTGAGTACATTGGGCATGTCACGTCACACATAGGCACTTTCCACTATCCTTGGACTACTGATTTACTCCTCCAGTCGAGTACGGTGAGTTTGTTGCGTCACACAAATGTGATCCACACTGTGGGTCTACCGCGTCACACAGAGGTGCTCCCCCTCATGCCCTGTTGAGGTACTCCTCCTATCGAGTACTTTTGGTCTTCCACATCACAAAATTGTGCTTCCCACCGGGGGTCTACTGCGTCACACAAAGGTGCTCCCCACTGTGTCAATCGAGTCCCTCCGAGTCAAAACGATTAGCAGTCGTCAAGTCTCAGCCAGTCGTAAGGTTCCGTACGTATCACTCTTGGGAGAACCACTACCCAAGCCATAGGTCATACCTCAAACTCCACGAATATCTACAAAAAAAGTATCCCGAAGGTCCGTCACATCAAAACGGACCCAATGAAATAGTCAGCACATCAATAGGACGCCCGATCTATAAGTTATTAACCTTTCTACTCAGATGGCCCGGTTGGATTCGGGGTCAAATCCAACTGGTCCATACTCCAACCTTATCCAGAACTCATGTGTAGTATATCAAAAGTGTTGTCTCAATCCATGGTTTTTGGAACTATATACGGTTCGTCAAACGGTTTCATGATTCTCATGTTATGGCCAAAAAGGTAAAACTAGGTCGCGATGGGCCCGAGTCCGTTCTGACGTAGTCAGACTGACCAGGCCTGAACCATATTGGACCCACCCCAGCCGGTTCGGGTCGACTCGACCGGGTTTGGGTCCGGCCCGGATGGCCGAGGCCTCTACGGGCCCGGCCTACTGGGTCGTGGTCCGACACGACTGACGAAGGGGGCGGCCCGCGAAGGGCGTGGTCCGTTGGCGTGGCCCTCTAGCATTTCCCACTTGGCGGCCTGCGGTGCAGCTCGCAGGGCAGCCTGCTGTGGGTAGGCGGTCTGCCCTAGCCACAACCTAAGGGGGAGCCCCCCCCCCAATAATATAAACATCCAAATGGCGGTTCGGTCACCCTGATGGCACGCAGGACCACTCGGCGGTCCTGCACGGTGACCCTCGGCCTACCGGTTCGCGTTTTAGAGGCGCGACGATGCCACTGTCCACCTGCGGTCGGTTGGGTGACAGCTGCCCTCCGACCTCCGGCACGACCTAGTGGTAACGGTCCCTTCCTCCATCGGCGGCGCGGGCATGCACTGCCGCTCCACCATGCGGCCATCCAGATGTCGGCCACCGCCCTGCTCCACCGCAGCTGACGGTCCGTAGCCTCCTCTTCAACCGGCAGCGCGGACGTGCACTGCCCTTCCTTCCTCACGGCCGGCCGGGTACCAACCCACACCTTCTTCCACGAGCCACTGTAGCATCCTTCCAAGCCCAAAAATTTATAAAATCACATTTTTTTGTCCTTGTATTGAGGGTGTCATATCCATATATCACGCTTAGCAAAACTCAGTATTTCCAGTGCCAATAAAAATTAGGCACTGAAGAACGAATGAAGAACGCGTGAAGAATAAAAAGAAAGAGGAGCATGGTTTATGTGCGGGATGATGGAAATGTTTGTTTGGCCATCATCGTTGTGAATTTTGGACATGAATAATTAATAAAATTCAACCATATAAAAAAACAACATACCTAGAATGTCAGAGAATCGCCTGTGCTTTCCGCTAGACCGTGTTCTTAGTTCCTAAAACCGGCTCCCAAAGACACCACTGGCATGTCTTCCATTGGTGGTTCGATGTCTTCCGTTACCTCCCACTGGGTTGTCTATGTCTTCTATGAGTCTAGAGTCACGGAATTCCTTCATAAATTCGCTGTTTGGTGATGCTCGCGCTTACCTAGCTTCAAGTTTTTAAGAGAGGGGGAGGGTAACTAATGATGCAGGGAGTTAATGAGGCTCATTAATTAAGAAGCTTCCTAATTTCCCTCAACATTGATGTTACTTAGATTAGAGGGTCAAGAAATTTATTGGCTAGAAACATCATCTGTCCCACTTTACAGCTTCTCCATTGGAGTAATAGAACGAAAATAAATTAATAAAGTTATTCTATTTAATCTATTAAAAAGATCAAAAAACAAAATTTTTCTCCGAACATATTAGTGTCGATGTGAAGTTTTCCTAATATGTGTATCGGTGTTGTGAGTTCAATAGTTTCCTCAGATTTCAATTCCGAGCACTTGTTCAAATGCTACAAAAAACCGCTTGCACAAGTACTGAACGTACCCGAAAAAAAGTTTGGAAAATTATTAACAGTCACCCTCCACCCGTGTTAGGCGAGGTTTGGCTCTTCCCAAGTGAAACACGCCTCAACGAACCCAACAGTACTCTGGGATTTCCAATAGGATTTACTGTTTAAAAATTATGGATTATACAATAAAATAATTGTCCCTTAATTATATTATTTACGGTGAAAAACTAACCTTCACATGTGGCCCCCGCCATCCAAAGTTGGTACCTTATTAAATTAAGCATGCCCTCACATGTTTTTCAGTGGTCCCAGATTTTCAATCTGAGCTACTGTTTGTGAGTTATAATCATTTGAAAAATAAAATAATTTATTTTATTATTTTATTTACAATTATTCCATTTTCGGGTTTTCCTACAGGAGGCCCAGACCGACTAAAAGTATGTCGTACCTAGAGTACACCCAACATCTTGAACTAAACAGTGCCATCATATTTTTGATCTGAGTAACCGTTTAATAGTTATTACACTTTTTGAGGAAAACAACTTACCAATGCTAATTAAAGATTAACAAAACATCAAAGGATCATTCCGGGAACTCCAAGACTCAAAATCGCGTGCTGCCAGATTTCGAGGACTCGAAATAATTCCATATAATTAAAAAAATATGGAATTTTTGGGACATTATATTCTCCCCACCTTAGGGATTTATGTCCCTGAAATACTCAACATAGACTAAGGGAAAAATGTGGGTATTGATCACTGATCTCAGCCTCCCACTCTCATGTTCTCTCCTGGAGGTTCCCGTGCTGCCAGTGAATGTGCACAAGAGGTATTTACAACCCACGAAGGAACCACTCCTATCGATCCTCAATCTCTACTGGAACCTTCGGAAACGTCACCCCATCATCGAAGTCCAGCTCGACATGGTCAATGATGTGAGATGGTTCGTGCATGTATCTCCCCAATTGGGATACATTGATGATGTCATGAACCCTCACCAACTTTAGTGGAAGATCCATGTGGTATGATACCTCACCTATCCTCCAATGGATCAGAAAATTACTGATAAGCCTCCGTGATAACTCGCCGCCTCGACCAAATCTTTGTAACTCCCGTCGTGTAGAGACTCGCGAGAATACATAATCCACCTCATGTAACTCCAAGGGTCTCTGTATCATGTCGACATAAGAATTCAACATACTCTGTGTAGTCATCCCTTGGTGACAACTGAGACATAGTGGTACAAACTCTTCCACTGCATCCTTCATCCTGGGCCATTAGTATAGATGTCATAGGTCTTGGTACATCTTTGCCACTCTAGGATGTAATGTCAGAGGGGATGTATGAAACTCTCTCAACATCTACTCTTGTAGCGCTACTGGTACCATGGTACATCCTATAAAGAGGATGACGTGATCCCCACCTTCGTAAAATTTATTAGGTGCCTTCCCTGAGGATATCTGAGCACATTGATCCTTGAAATCAGTATTCCCATGTTGCGCATCCCTTACTCGTTGATGGAGTGGGGGTGTGACTGTCATAGACTGGAGGTATGTTGCTCCATCTCTATCCACAAAGGATATCATCAACGTGGATAGCTTCTCTATATATTCTCTCAACAACTGCAGACTAGACCTCTTGCTAAGGGAATCTACTACTAGGTTCCCCTTCCCATGAGTATAGACTATCTCAAAGTAATAGTCCTGGAGAAACTCTATCCATCACCACTATCTCAGGTTTATGTTTTTATAAGTGAAGATATACCAGAGACTCTTGTGATCAGAGTAGACTGTAAAATGTTCAACCATCAAGTAGTGTCACCACATCATTACCACAAAGACCACTACTGCTAACTATAGGTCATGGGTAGCATAGTTCTACTTGTCAGTCTCTATCTCAGCTCCATAAACCTCATCTGACACTTCTCCATCCAAAAGAAAGGCTCGCCTTTTTCGTCAAAGCTAAAAGGGCACCTCTACCCTGGATAATTAATGTAAAAATATCCTGTAGTACCTAGATAAAGCAGACGTCCCCCTCCCTTTGAATAGGAAATCATGGAAACATCTTTTGAAAAGATGTCCCCTTGCTCAGCCACTCCTTCTGAATACTCAAAAAATCCTACTTCCATTAGGATAAGGCTGGCTTAATAAAGAGTGATTGGCTGCACCCTCTTATAAATGCGTTATCCTATGCTGCACGAGTTTCTTTTTTTTTGATGATCATGGAAAACTCCATTCCAATGTTGTAGATAGACCACAAACTTGTTTCCTAATACAGTGAATCTGAGTATGAAGTGTGTATGCCCAGTCCATACCCCAAATAATGTCGTAAGGCCTCGACGATGCCACCAAGAGCTTCCAACCGAAACACTGACCTGAAAGGTCAGATAGCATTGGCAGCATAAATATGATTATAGAGTCTCCTCCCAAAGGTATCTCTAGACATGAGGGTGATTTCAACGACTTAACTAGAAATTGTAGGTATTGGACATGATTTGTGGAAGGACGGAATGATTGGTACCTATGTCAATTAATACGTTATCTAGTAGTAGACACAGACCGTACGTCTAACCATTCGTAGAGACCTTGGGTCGCACTCCTTGACCATATGCAGCTACTCCCTTCCCATGTCCCCCAGCTCCCTGAGCCTTGTGGGGACCACAAAGGGGTGCGGTTGTAACATGCCAAAATGTAAACCACCTCATGGTGGTCCCCTAGATCTGCGTCCAGATCTGCAGCCCTATAGATTCATCTGTCCCTAACACTTCTTCTTCCCGAAACATTTTTTTTACACGCCCAAGTCTCTGAGACTGGCACCAGTTTCCTGCTTTCCCACTAATAACATTCACTAGGTTTATACTCTCATCCAAATAACATTTAACCGAAGAGGTTCTCTCTATCACCCTAACATAGGTAAAAATGAATAGAGGGATAGTGCTTGCTCGAACATCCTTAAATACAGTGCGCTCAGAAGCCTGAGCCACGAAGCACTGATTGTATCGTATTAATCAAGTACCAGGAATGGTCGGTGCGCCTTGATGAATACTCTACTACCAAAATGTCATCCTATCGAATATGTAGAAGCTCTAGAGGGCTCTTAGAAACCTCATCAAAACAGTACTTAGCTACTTGTGAGTCGGGATCACCTTAGAACCCGAGGGGTATCTGATGCTGAAACTCATGTATGGCACTAAGCCTAAATGTGTCCTCTACGAGTTCTACCATTTATAACTACTTCCCAATAGGTACTGATATAACTGGCACACTACCCAAAGGTACCATCTTGGGAAACAGTCTGCGTACCGAATCCTCATAACTAAAAAATACATCCTTATGGTCAATCAAAGAAAAGACTAGCAAGTAAGATCACCATCTGCTCTATCAGTGTCTCAACTAGGGAGAAAACTCTATCCAAAGCCTCCAGCCAGTCATTAGATTCCTGGGAATCTGTATCGCCACTGATCCTCAGTGACTTCTGGTGCTGGAACTCATGCAATGCGCATAGTTCTCTCGCATCCTCTACTTGTGGGGCTAGTCGAGACACTCCTCTAACGGGTAGTCGTGCTGCTGGTACACCACCCGAAGGTACTAACACCTTAAGAGGGCCCTACACCGAGTCCTCATCTCTCGGTGGGCCATCATTTCAAACTCTCTCATGAAACCTGGGTGGCTATCTATGCGGATGAATAGTAATAAAGAACATGTGTTCCATGGTCTTTAAGTTATACCTGGGGAGCTTACTCTGAAGAAATAAGAACAAAAACTATTAAAAAGACACGCACTCAGTGTTTTCTTGTGTTGAGTCAGAATTCATAATTTAGGATCCTGGTCTATGGATACATCGGCCTCCGCACCAACCATAGACTCCCTAAACTAAAAACCACAATCAAAACACTTAACACTATTGACCCACAAAGAAAAGATCAGAGTCCTAGTTCTTTTGTAGAACCGAACTCCTCTGATATCACTTTTTCATGATCTGTCCCCCTAAGCCCATGTGATGACTTCCCCAAACCTGACATCCCTAGGTCAGGGGCTAGCGAGTAGCACCTAAAGTCATTATCCCTAAAATGGGATGGAATTTCATTTAATCTTGTACAAACACAAGGTCGAAGAACATAACAAGAAGCAACTGTTAAGTAAACTATCGTAGTAAAAGTGTGCTGAAATTAAAAGGGGACAGAATACAAGTAAAACTGTAAATGTACAAATGAATAAACAATTCAACTAAAAGAAAAATGGAAACATCTACTGGGTCATCCTCTGTGGTTCCGACCTAAAGGGTAGGTCCAGATCGCCTCCTCGGTACTCCACGTATGTCCGTCTCCTCTACGTCACATCACGCCGAATGGTCCACCTCCGTGCACCGTCCAGTTCTAGATCCCTCAGCATCGATCAAATTTTTACGTAGTCTGAAATAGAAACAAAAACGTGTGGGAGAATCCCGTGCAGCAGTGAGTATAATGATACTCAGTAGGGACCCCGAGACCCCGCAGGTCTCCTATTGTTCCACAATGGAAAACCCCAAAGCATGACATCAAATATATATAGATATATTCCCATTCATAATCCTACTTTATAAAGATATATACACCTCATACATTAGTGAAGAACACCACAATGTAACACCACGATGGTAGATTACCACATAAGTAAAGTACCACATAACATAACCTCAATCACAAGAACAAGTTAAAGATAGATCACACTAGGATTTATTCTAGGGGTAGTAAGAAGTAATATCCCCAGTCACAATGTCAAACACCTCAGCTACTGGAGAACTCCTCCACTATCAAGTACAGTGGGATTTCGGCATCACACAAGGTGCTTCCCACTAACCTTGGACTACTAAGGTACTTCTCTGGTCGATTACTTTGTGTCTTCCAAGTCACATAGAGGTGCTCCCCACTGTGGGATTGCTGCATCACATAGAGGTGCTCCCCCTCCTTGCCTGATGAGGTACACCTCCTGTCAAGTTCAATGGGTCTTCCGCATCACACAAAGGATCTCCCCACTGTGGGTCTTCGGCGTCACACAATGGTGCTCCCCACTAGGCCAATCAAGTAACTACGAGTTGAAACGGTCAGCATTCGTCAAGTCTCAGCTAGTCATATGGTTCTACACATATCGTGTTTGAGAGAACCTCTCCCCAATCCATAGTTAAAACCTAAACCACCCCTAAGATCCATGAAAATGTAACTCAAAATTCGTCCATGTCAAAAGGGACCCAACACAATAGATGACACGTCAATCTGATGCCCAGTCTGTAATTTATTAGTGTTTCTACTCTAAGGGCCCGGTTGGATTTGGGGTCCAATGCAACCCAGTAGTACTCTAACCTTATTCAAACTCTAGTGGAGTATATCAAAAGGGACTTCTAGATCCATGTATTATGGCACTATAGATGGTTCATTAAACAGACTCCCAGTTATCATGTTATGGCCAAAAAAGTTAAAACTAGGTCCAGATGGGCCCGAGTCCAGTCTGAACGGACCCGGTCCGGGTCCGGTCTGGATAGCCTGTGCCTTAGAAAGCCTAGACCACTGGCCTATGGTCTATCCCGACCCTTTATGGGGGTGGCCCAGCCCGTCCCGATAGGGGCACAACTCATTGGTAGGGCCTGCTGGGCACCCGGCTGCGTGGCCCACAGTGGGCAGGCGGTCTGCCCTAGTTGTATCCCGGTTGGGAAGCACCCTCCGGTAAATCGAACGACCCGATGGCCATTAATTCACCCTGCTGGCACGCGGGACAGCTCGGCAGACCCACAGGGTGTGCCTTTTCCAGCCGGAATGGTCGACCGATTCTCCTTCCAGCGGCGCGACGACATCGCTATCCACCCGCGGTTGGCTGGGTGACGGGAGCCCTTCGATGCGGCCCAGCGGATGCAACCTCCTGCTCTGCCAGCGGCGCGGATGCGTGCCACCGCTCTGCCATGCGGCCAGACAGATGTCGACTGCCACCCTGCTCTGCCACGACCGATTGGCCACTCCCTCCCCTTCATCTGGTGGCGCAGATGTGCACCGCCCGTCCTTCTTCGCGGACGACCAGGTGCCAGCCTTCGGCTTTTCCACGAGCTACTACGGTTATCTTCCAACCCTGAAAAATTATGTGATCACATATTTGGGATCGTTGTATTGAGGGCATCACGTCCACATATTTCCCTCATCATGAATCTGTATTTCTAGCGCCAATAAAAGATAGGTGTTGAATAACAGACGAATAACGCGCAAAGAATAAAAATAAATAGGATCAAGGTATATATGCAGAATGATGGCCATGTTAGTTTGGACATTTTCATCATTAATTTAGGATATGCAGAATCAATAAAATTCATTCATATAGGAAACAAACCCCTACCTTGAACGTGATAGAATCGTCCATGCTTGCTGGTGGACCGTTTTCTTAGTTCCCGCAAACGGCTCCCAAATACGCCACTCGCACGTCAACCATTGGTGGGTCAATGTCATCTGTCACCTCCCATTGGGTCATATTAACTTTCTAAAGGTCTGGCATCGCGACATTCATTCCAGAATTCGCTTCTTGGTGAAGATCTCTGATACCCCTTCCCTAGCTCCATATTTTTTGGAGAGGGGGAGGGTAAGAAACGATGCAGGGAGTTAGTGGGGATAATTAAATAAGAAGCTTCCTGAATTACCTCTATATTGTTGTTACTCATATTGGAGGGTCAATCTATTTATTGGCATTACACGTCACCAGTCCCACCTTACTGCTCGTCTGTTGGAGGAATAGAATAAAAATAAAACAATAATGTTATTTTATTTACTATATTAATAAGTTCCAAAAACTAACATTTTCTCCAGACCTACTATTGTCTATGTGAAGGTCTCCTTAGGCGAATATCAGCGCTGAGATTTCAACAGTGTCATGGGATTTCAATTCGGAACACCAGTTCAAAAGTTAAAAAACGCCGCTTGCGCGTTAATTGAAAGTACCCGAAAAAAAGTTTGGAAAATAAATAACAGTCACCCTCGACCCACACCAGTCGAAGTTATGCTCTGCCCAAGTGAAACATTCCTCAACGAACCCAACGGTAGTTTCAGATTTCCAATCTACGTTTTTGTTTAAATCTTATGGATTTTACAAAAAAAATAATTTTCACTTAATTATTTTAATTACGGCCAAATAATAACATTCACAGGTGGGACGCACTGTCCAAAGTTATTATCTTTTTAATTAAAGCATGCCCTTACGAGTTTATCAATGTTCCATGATTTTCAATATGAGATACCGTACCATTTTGGAGTTATAAGCATTTTAAAAATAAAATAATTTATTTAAATAATTTATTTACAATTATGCCATTTTTGGTTTTTCCCAGAAGAGGCACATGCCGACTAAACCTAATTCACGCCTAGGGTAAAACTACCATACTGAATGTAATGGTTCCCTTAGATTTATGATACGAGTAACCTTGTAATATTTATTCCACTTTTTCATGAAAATTGCTTACCCGTGATAATTAAAGCTTCACAAAACTTTGACAGATCATTTCGAGCACTCCAGGCTTTGGAATCATGCACCCTCAGATTTTTCGATATCTAAATAATTCTAGATAATTAAAAAAATTATACAGAATTTTCAAGAAATTACAATTGTGTACTGAGTGTAATGGTTTTTCAATGTATTAAAAATTAGCTTCTTTTAGAGCTCATGGTATTGCCTTTTCTAGGGATAAGAAAATATAATTTTCTATAGTTCAAGGTTTATGGTTTTATGGGAATAATTTTCTAGGGATGAGGGTCAAGGGTCTACTGGGGATGAGGTTGAAGGGTTTTCAGAGGCTGAGGGATTATGTTTTTCTGGGGATAAGGCTCTGGGTTTTTTGATTCTGAGAGTATTGGATTTTCAGGGATGAGGTAATAGTTTTTTCTAGGACTAAAGGTGTATTGTTTTTTGGGAGATGGTTTTAATGTTTTCTGGGGTTGTGGGGTTAGGGTTTTCTTATATTGAGGGTTTAGGGTTACCTAGGGTTTATAGTTTAGGGTGTGATGTGGATGAGGGTTCTATGGTTTCATGGGGATTTGGGTTTTTCATTTTTAAGGGATGAGGTATATGAGTTTTCATGGGATAAGGGTTTTGTGGTTTTGAAGGCTATGGGTTTAAGTGTTTCATGGAATGGGGGTTTTGGTTTTTTCTGGGTGGACGGTTTATGGTTTTCTAGGGATACAGATTTATAGTTTTTTGGTACTGATGTTTTATGGTTTTTTGGGCTGAAGGATTTGGATTCTATGGAATGAATGGATATTTTTTATGGGGTAGGAGGGTTTGGAGTTTTTTGGGAAGAGGAATTTGTGATTTTTGGGGTTTAGGGTTTTGAATTTTTTGGGGCTAAGGGATTAGGGTATTTATGGCCTAGGGGTTCTGGATATTTTTGGATGAAAATTTAGGTGGCTTTAAGAAATAGGAATTAGATTTATTTTGAGATTTAGGTTTATGTTTTTTTGGGATGATATTTTAGGGTTTTTTGGGTCCTAATTGTTAGGTGTTTCTTTATGATGTTTTCAGATATTTGGGGGATTAGGTTTAGGGTCTATGGGTGCTGATTTCATATGTTTTTTTGGTTCTCATTATATAATGTTTTTGTTAACGAGGGATGAGTTTTTTTTGGGTTGATGGTTTATGTTTTTATAGATCTAATTATTTATGTATTTTTAGGAAGAGGTATTAATATTTTTTTGGGTTCAGGGTATATGGTTTTTTTGGGATGAGGGTTTAGGGTTCTGTGCGATGAGGGTTTAAAGATTTTTTAGGATGAGGTTATAGGGTTCTTTAGGGCCAATGTTTTAGGCTTTTTGGTGTTTAGGGTTTAGGTATTTTTATGTATTATGGTTTTGGGTGTTTTGGGGATGAGTTTTTATGGCCTTTTTTAGAGTTTTTTACGTCTACAGATTTAGGGGTTATTGGGACTAAGGGTTTTGGGTTTTGGGTGGATGAGGTTTCATTTATTTTGATGGATAAGGATTTGAGGTATTTTTTGGTTGAGGGTTTGGGTTTTTTGGGGGGTTTTGTGTTTTGGGTTTTTTGTGCTTTAGGTTTTATGCTTTTTGGGGTAGAGTGTTTGGTGAAATTTGGGTTAACAGTTTGTCCTTTTTTGGGGATTAGTGTTTTTGGTTTTTTAGGGCATAGGGTTTGTGATCATTCTGGGAAGGGGTTTTGGGGATTTTTAGGGGTCAGTTCGTCATGATTTTAGTTATTAGGGAATTGGATTTTTCAGGATGAGGGTTTGAAAAATATGAGGATGAGTATTTGGGGATTTCTAGTGATGCAGGTTTAGATTTTTGTGGGGATGTAGGATTGCGATTTATTTTTGGTGAGGTATTGGGATTTTTTGAGGATAAGGGTTTGGGGTTTTTCTATGTATGGATTTGTAGATATTTTGTTTTTGGGGTTTGGGTTTTTTGGATGGATGTGATGGTTTTTTAGTGCTAAGGGATTTATGGTTTTTGGGGATAGGGTTCTAGGTTTTTGGGGAAGTTATCCTGATGTTTTTTTGGGTATGAGGACTTGGGGGGTTTTGGGGATGAGGGAATTCAGTTTTTTGAGATGAGGGAATCATTGTTTTGGGGATCAGGGGAGTGTCATTTTTTTGGATGAGGTAATGGGGATTTTTGGAGTTCAGGGATTGAGGTTTTTTGGGGTTATGTGTTTGGGGGTATTTTGGGGATGGGGACTTGTGATTATTTAAGATAGGGTTTTGGGGATGTCTTCCTAGAGAATGGGTTTTTTTGGGGCTAGGGGATTGGAATTTTTGGGGGTGGAAGATTGAGATTTTTTTGGAAATGGGGACAATGTTTTTTTAGGGATTGGTTTTTTGGTTATGGGGAATTATGGTTTTTGGGGGAAGATGGCTTAGGGATGTTAGATATGAGGGATGAGGGTTTTTTTGGGGATGATGTTTGGAGGTTTTTTTGGCGACGAGGGATTGTGGTATTTTAGGGATGAGGGATTAGGGTTTTTAGGGATGATGACTTGGGGTATTTTATGGATAAAGGATTAAAAAATTTCGGGGTAGAGGGTTTGTGGTTATTTATGGCTGGTGTATAGGGGTTTTTTGGGGATGAGGGTTTTTGGTTTTTATGGATGAGAGTTTGGGGGCATTGGGTTTTGTGGGCTGAGGGTTCGAGGTTTTTTGGGCTGATGTTTTATTTTTTTTTTGTTAGTGTTTGTGTATTTTTTGGAATGAGGGTTTGAGGTTTTTTTGGAGTTATGGGTTTGGGTTCTTATGTGGTATACAACATGTTTTTTTTGGAGATAAGGTATTATGATAATTTGGAATTGAGGTTTTGGTGTTTTTTAGGGATGATGGAATGGAGTTTTTTGGGGATGAGTGTTTAGTGTTTTTTGGTTCTGGCATTATAAGTTTTTTTGGTGGAAACTATCTTTTGGTCATTGAGTTATGAGGATTTTACTTTTTATTGTTGATGATTTTGTATTTTTGAATTTTGAGGGATTGGATTTTTTTGAAACTGAGTAATTAGGTTTATTTTGGCTATGGTCTTGGGGGTATTTTTGAGCTATGTACATGGCTTTTTATAGGATGAGGTTTTAGTGTTTTTTGGGGTGGATGTCATGGAGTTTTTTGGGGAAGGGTGATTGATTTTCATCGGGGTTAAGGGTTTTCAATTTTTTAGGGATAAGGATTTTTTGTTTTTTGGGGATGATTTTTTTGGGTTTTTGGGGTCAACGTTTCAGTTTTTATTAGTTTATGGGTTTGGGGTTTTATTGGGATGCGGGTTTGGTGGTTTGTTGTGAACAAGGGTTAGGGGTTTAGGGGGCAGAGTGTTTGGGGTATTTGGGCTGAGGTTTTTATGTTTTTTGGGGAATATGTGTTAGGATTTTTTTGGGATAGGGATTGGGGATTTTTGGGGATTTGGTATTAAGGATTCTTAGGGTGACCGTATAGGGTTTTGTGGGGATAAGTGTTTAGGATTTTTGGGGGTTGAGTTTTTTGGTTTTGTGTGGGATTAGGATTTTATCCGGATGAGGGTTTTGGTTTTTTTGTTGATGAATATTTTTGTTCTTTTGGAGTGGATGTTGTAGTTTCTTGGGTAATAGGGTATATGTTTTTTTGGGATTTCAAGGGATTTTTATAGTTGAGGGTCTAGGGATATTTGGTTCAGAGTGTTTTGGGTTTTTTGGGGATAATTGTTTAGAATACATTGGGAGTGAGAGTTTAGTTTTTTTTAGGGAATAATTTTTAGGATTTTTTTTCACTGAGGCTTTTAGGGTGTTTTGTAGAGGATATGTTAATGTTTTATGGGGATGAAGGTTTTTGATTTTTTAAGGATGAGGGTTTATGGTTTTTTGGGTCTTCGTTTTTAAGGTTTTTTGGGTCTGTGAGTTTATGATTTTTTGTTGATGTGGGACTAATATTTTTAAGGGAGATGGGTTTTAGGTTTTTTGGATATGGTGGTTAAGTGTATTTTGGTGCTAAAATTTTAGTGGTATTTGGGACAATGGTTTTATTGTATTTTAGTTATCTAGGATTAGGGTTTTCTAGTTCTAAGTGATTAGGGCCCTTGGGATATGAGGGTTGATGGTTGAGGGTTATCCTGGAATGAGGGTTTTGTTATTTCTTGGAATAAGGGTTTAGATTTTTCATGGGATAAGGTTTTGGGTTTTCTAGTGTTGGGAGTTTTGTGTTTTTTTGGATGGGGTTTAGGTTTTTATAATGTAGAGTGTTTTGGTTTTTATGTTTAAAAGTGTATCGACAGATGATGGTTTTTGATTTTGTAGGGATGAGGGTTTAGGTTTTTCTAGAGATGATGATTTTCATTTTTTTGGGTAAGAGGTTTTAGGTTTTTTTTGGGGATGAGGGTTTAGTTCTATTTGGTCTGTAGTATTTTTGGGATTTGGAGGCTAATGGTATAAGGTTATATTGGGCTATGTGTTTAGGTTTTTATGGTCCTGATTGTTCAGGTTTTTCTAGGGATAATGGATAAGGGTTTTTCAGGGTTGATGGATTAGGGATTTATTAGGTAGAGGGGTTTGGTTTTTATGGGGATGAAGGATTATTGTTTGATAGGGCTGATGGATTAAGTTTTTCTTTGGACGAGGGTTTATGGATTTCTACGTAAATGGCTATTGTTTTTTCCTATAATGAGGGTTTATGTTATTCATTGGATGAGAGTATAGGGTTTTTTGGGGATGTGGGTATATTGTATTTTGTGTCGGAGGGTCCATGTTATTTTTGGGTGATGGTTTAGGGTTTTCTAGTAATGGTGGTTTAGAATTTTCAATGGTTGATAATTTAGAGATTTTAGTGGGATGATGGTTTAGAGTAATCCCGGGATGAGGGTTTAGGATTTTCTATGGCGAATGGTTTTAGTGTTTTTGGGAATATTTGATCAGTTTTTTCTAGGTATATGGTATTTCATTTTATAGGCCAAAGGGTTTATGATTGTATAGGGATGAGGATATTTGTTTTCCAGGGGTAGTGGGTTTATTGTTTTATGGCATTGAGGGTTAAATGTTTTCATGGACTGATGGATTATGTTTTTCTAGGGATGAGGTTTTAGGCTTTTAAAGGGCTGTATGTTTAGTGTTTTCTTGGGATCATGGTTTAGGTTTTTCGATGGTTGAGGGTTTAAGGTTTAATGGAGATAATGTATTTGGTATTTTTTGGGGAAGAGGATTTAGTTTTTTATTGGGGTTAATGTTTTTTTAGGCATATTGGTATAGGGGTTTTATGGATGAATATTTTTATTTTTTTGGGATTGGGGGTCAGGGGATTTTTCGGGAAGTGGGTTTTGAGTTTTTTGGGGTATAAGATTTTGGTGTTTTATGTGGTTGAGGGTTTAATTTTTTTCAAGGATAACGAATTTGGGTTTTTCTTCTCGAACAGTTTGTGGTTTTTCGGGTAGAGGGATCAAGATTTTTAGAGATGAGGATTTTTCATTTTTCAGAATGAGGGCATGGGGTTTTTTAGGGAATAATTTTTTGGTCTTCATTGTGGATGTGCGTTTCTTGTTTTTTGGGGATGAGGGTTCCAGTTTTTGGGGATGCAGTTTTTTGGTTTCATGGATTTGGGGGATTCATGTTTTTTGGGGGTGATGATTTCTAGTTTATTTAGGCTAAGGGATTTTTTTGGGGATTTGGGGTTTTATGTTTTTTTTGGTTTAGGGGTTTTGGTTTTTTGGGGCTATGGGTTTAGGGTTTTTTGGGGTTTAGGGTTTAGGGTTTTTTTGGTATGAGGGTTTTGGGTTACTAAGGGATAAGGATTTCGGTTATCATAGGAATGAGAATTTAGTGTTTCTTCGGGGAAATGGTTTTTTTTATTTTTTGGGATGGGGGTTTAGGGTTATTTAAGGATGAGGGTTTGGTGTAATAGGGATCATGATTTATGTTTTTATGTTGATGAGGTTTGGTGATATTTTGGGGATAATGGTTTAATTATTTTTTGGGGCATTAGGGTTTCCTGTTTTTTGGGGATGATTGTTTAGGATATTTTGGATAAAAGTGTTTCAGGTTTTTTGGGGTGAACGTCTAGTGTATTCATCAGATGGTAGTTTAATTTTTTTCAGTTGAGTTTTTAGGCTTTTTTGGGTACTAGTGTATAGGTTTTTTTTGGATAGGGGGATTAGGGATTTGCGTGGCTAAGGGTTTATGGTTTTTTGGGGAAGAGGGTTTATATATTTTTAGGGCTGTTTTTATATTGTTTTTTGGGGATGAGGTTTTTCGGTTTGTTGGGGATATGAGATTAGGTGTTTTGGGGTAGAGTGTTTACACTTTTTGGGGATGAGGGATTATGGTTTTTTGGGATGAGTGTTTAGGGTTTTTTTGTAATATGATTTTAGTGATTTTTGGGTATGATATATTAGTTTTTTTAGGGAAGAGTATTTAGGGTTTGTTAGGGATGGGGGTTTTGGATTTTTTGGGATTAGGTATTGTTATTTTGTAGTGGATGATGGTATCATATTTTTTCAGGTTGGGGGTTTTTTCTTTTTTGTGACTAAGGATATAGGGTTTTTTCTGGACAAGGGTATTGGGTTTTTGGGGTTAATGGTCTAGGTTTTTTACAGACGATGGAATACCGAATTTTTGGTGTTGGGGTCTTATGATTTTTGAGGCTGTGTGTTTGGATTTTTTGAGGATGAGTTCTTATGGGTTTTTTTGGCTTAGGGGTTATAGTTTTATATTATTAAGTGTATAGGGTTCTTTGGTGATTAGGGTTTAGGGTATTTTAGTGCCAAGGGTTTATAAGTTTTTATGGGTGTTGGTTTGTTTCATTAGGTTAAAGGTTTAGAGTTTTTAAGGATAATTGTATATTTTTTAGGATGAGGGTTTAGGGTTTTCTAGGAATAATATTTATTGTTTTTTGTGTTTATAGGTTTATGTGGTTTTATGTTTATCAGTTTAGTGTTTTTAATTACCAAGGGATTTTAGTTTTTTTGTTTATGTTTCAGAAATTGGTTATATATTTTTTTTTGGGTATGTTGGATTACGTTTTTTGGTGGTTATGGGAATAATTTTTTTTAGGGAATGTATTGTTAGTTGTTTTTGGGAGGATATTATAGGTTCTTTTGGGGATGATGAATTATGATCTATTTGGAACAAGGCCTTACGAAATTTTGGGGTTGTGGTTTAATGGTTATTTAGAGATAGGTGTTTAGGAAATTTTCTTGATGTGTTTTAGGGTTTTTTGGGGCTTTGGGATGAGATTTTTTTAAGGATGAGGGTTTAATATTTTTTGAGGATGTATATTTAGTGTTTTTTGCGGTTGAGGGTTTATGGATTTTTTGGGATGAGTGTTTATGTATTTTTAAGGATATTCATTTAGGGGGTTTTTTGGGATGAGGGTTAAGGGTTTTCATTGGATGGGGGTTAGTTTATTTATGGGTCGTGGTTTATTGTTATTATCATAATGGGTTTTTGGTATTTTGGGGATAAAGGTATTGGTAATTTAGGCGGTGAACATTTTAGTTATTTTGTATCAATGAGTTTACGGAATTTTGGTTTGATGTATATAGGGTTATTTATGAATAGGGTTTATGGTATTTTTTGTTGGTGGGTTTTGTGATTTTGGGGATGTAGTTTTTCTTTTTTTGGGGTAGGAATTTTTGTTTTAGTACATAATTGTTTAGTTTTTTTGGGGATTTAAGAATTAGGATTATTTTTGAGATCATAGTTTATTGGTTTTTTGGGTTGAGGGTTTATTGTTTTTGGATAAAAGGGTTTATGTTTTTTTGAGGGTGATGTTTTAGGTTTTTTTGGATGAGGTTTTAGAATTTTTTTCGGGTCATAGAGTTCAATGATATTTGGGGATAGGGGTTTAGGGTTTTTTGGGATTTTGATAAAGAGTTTTTTGTGGTTGTGGGTTTATGGTTTTTTGGGGATAAGTGAATGGGTTTTTTTGAAGATGTGTGTTTGGGGATTTTTTGGGGATGGAAAGTTTAGGGTTTTGGGGTTACGTTTATGGGTTTTGTTCATGTGGTTTTGGGTTTTTTTGGATGAGGGGATGGGATTTAATTGGGTGGAGGGTTTAGGATTTTTTAGGGATAAGGGTTTATCATTTTTGGGGGTTATGGGTTTGTGGTTTTTTGGGATTGAGTATTTGGGATTGGGGGGGCATAGGTTGTGTGTATTTTTAGTATTGAGGGTTTGGAGTTTTGGAGGGATGTTGGTTTGGGGTATTGATGGAGATTAGTATCTTTTTGGAATGTGGTTTCAAGGTATTTTGGGATGATGGTTTGGGGTTTTTTGGGAAGAGTGTTTGGGATTTTTGGGGTATGTGGTTTGGTTTTTTATTGAATAGGGTTTGAGTTGTTTAGGGATGAGGGTTTTGTATTTATTGGGATGAGTTTTTTGGGATTAGGATTTAGTTTTTTTTTTGCGATGATGAGTTTATGGTGTTTTCAGCTTAGGGTTTTTGGGTTTTGGGGGTTGAGGGTTCATGGTTTTCTACAGCTAATGTCTTGGAATTTTTTTTATTGGACTGTTGGGGATTATTTTGGGGTGTAGATTTTGTATTTTTTTGTTATGTGGTTTTTCGGTTTTATATGGATGTGGGTTTGGAGTCTGTGGGTTGAGGATTAGTTTTTTTAGAACTAAGGGTATTGGGTTTTCGTTGGACCGAGCGTTTGAGTTATTTGAGAAAAAAATTTATGTATTTTTTTGGATGATAGTTTTGGGTTTTGGGGTAAGGTTTAGTGTTTTAGAAGGCTAAGGGTTTAAGGTGTTTTGGGGATTATTGTTTAGTATATTATCAGGATGATTGTATTGGGGTTTTAGGGTTAAGTGTTCATGTTTTTTGGGGTTGATGGTTTTTTCGAGGATGATGGTTTAGGGGTTTTTGTGGATGATTATTTTAAGATTTGTGGTATGAGGGTTTGAGGTTTTTTTTGGAATGTTTGTTTGTGGATGTGGGAATTAATGGTATAAGGTTTTTTGTGGATTAGGGTTAAGGAATTTTTAGGGATATGTGTTTGAGGTTTTTTGGGGCTGAGGGCTTGGGGTTTTCTTGGGATGAGGATTTTAGGTTTTTTGGGGAATAGGGTTTAGGATTGTTTGGGTGGCTAAGGGTTTGTGGGTTTTTCATGGTGGAAGTTTTTTGGATTTCACTACAGTAGTGTGTTTATGGTTTTTGGGATTATGAGTTTTGGGTATTATTGCATTGAGGGTTCATGGTTTTTTGGTGAAGAGGGTTTACGGTATTTTGGGGTTGAGTGTTTACGGTTTCATATGGATAAGGGTTTATAGTATTTTGGGTCTATGGGTTTAGGGTTTTTTGGGGAGTAACGTATAGTGTTTTGGGGGGATAATGGTATAGGGGTATTTTGGGGCTTTGGGATTATGGTTTTTTAGAGATGAGTGTTTAAGGTTTGTTGGGGATGGGATATTAGGTTTTTTTTTGGGTACGATGGTTTCTTTTGTTGGTGAGGTTTTAGTGATTTTGGGGACTATGGGATTAGGGTATTTTAGGATAAGGGTTCATTGTATTTAGTGATGGTTGTATAGGTTTTTTGAGGAATGTGGTTATATTGTTATATGGGGTCATGGATGTATTGTTTTGGGGGGATACGATTTTACAGTATTTTCTAGATGAGGGTTTAGTGTTTTTATGGATGATGGTATTGGGTTTTTTGTGCTGAGAGTTATAGATTTTTTTTGGAAGATGTTTTATTGTTTTTTGGGGGTGTTAGTGTAGGTTTTTTTAGGGTTTTGGGTTTTGGTTTACTTTGGGATGATTGGTTTTTGTTTTTTGGGGTTGAGTGGTTGTTGTTTGGCGGTGCTGGGGGTTTGGGATTTTTGGTGCCTAAGGCTATTGGTTTTTTCATTGTCTGTGTCTTGGGTTTTTGGGTATCTAGATGTAGGGATTTTTGGACGATTACATAGAGTCGTATTGGGATGAGAATTTAGCTATCTTTTGGGAAATGTTTTTAGGTTTTTTAGTGATGAGGGTCTAGGGGTGTTTGAGGTTCAGGGTTTATTCTGTTGGGGAATGATGGTTTAGGGATTTTTTGTGGTGACAATTTAGGGTTTTTTGGGATATGGTTTTATAATTTTGGTGCCAGAGAGGATAAGGTTGTTTTGGGATGAGGAGTTAGGGTTTTTCTAGATGAGTTTTTGTGGTTTTTATTAGGGTTTGTGGATTTTTTTGATGTATTAAGGTATATTGGGGAGGAGGTTTTATGGGTTTTTAGGCTCAGTGTTTTTTTAGGATGAGTTTTTGGGGTTTTGGGGGTTGAGTGTTTATGGATTTTTGGGGATAATGGTTTAGGATTTTTTGGTGATGGTTGTTCATTGATTTTTTGAACATAGGGTTTAATGATTTTTGGGGAAAAGGGTTTAGGGTTTTTTTGGGAATATTGGGATTATTTTATTTTTGGGTTGAGGGATTATGGTTTTTTTGTGGTTGAGGGTTTACGTATTTTGGGATTGAGGTTATATTGATTTTTGGAGCTATGGGTTTATAGTTTGTTTAGTTGAAGGTTTAGGGATTTTTAGGGTTAATGGTTTATTTTTTTGGGTATGAGGGTTTAGGGGTTTTTTTGGATAAGGTTTTAGTGTTTTTGGGTATGATGGTGTATGGTTATTTGGGGATTAGTGTATCGTGTTTTCTACGGGTGAGGTATTAGTGTTTTTTTGTGAAGAGGGTTTACGGTTTTTTAGGGTCAGGGTTTATAGTTTTTTAGATCAATGGGTTTGTGGTTTTTTTGGGGATGAGGGTTTTTAGATCATTAGGCTATAGGTTTAGTATTTGCGGATGAGTGGTTAGGTTATTTGGGGAAATGGGTTTGGGTTTATTGGGGATAACTGTTTATTTTTTTGTTCTAAGGGTTTGGGGATTCTCTGGGCTTAAGGATTATGGTTTTTCGGGACTAAGTGATTTGGGTTTTTGTGGGATGAGTGCTTGGGTTATTTGGGGATACAGATATAGGGATTCTTGGGGATGATGGATTGGTGTATTTTATTTGTGGGGGTTTGTGGAAATTAGGGATGTGGTTTTGGGTTTGAGATTTTATCATTTTTTAATGGGCGTAGGAACTTTTGGGGATGAGAGTTTGGATTTTTTAGGGATAAGGATTTACATTTATTGGGGAATGAGAATACATGGATTATATTTGATAAGGTTCTAGGATTTTTTTAGGGATAAGGTTTTCATGTTTTCTAGAGTTGTGGGTCTATGGTTTATTGTGGTTGAGGGTTTCATGTTTTCTGAGGATGAGGATTTTGGATTTTTTAGGGATAAGGGTTTAGGGTGCTTTGGGGATGAGGGTTTATGGTTTTTTTTAGTTGATGGTTTCAGATTTTTTGAGTTTATGTGTTTATGAGTTTTGGGTCTATGATTTTATTATTCACATATGGTGAGGGTTTTCCAGTTTTTTGGGAATGAGTTTCTAGGGGTTTTTTGGATGAGTTAAATGGGTTTTTATGAGGTTTGAGGAGTGTTTGGGGATGAGGGATGAGTGTTATTAGGGTGAGGGATTGTTGTTTTTCAGGGATGAGGGGTTGGGATATTTGGTGGTCAACGGTTTGGTGTTTTTATAGATGTGGGTGTCGTGTCTTTTGGGCTCAGTGTTTATGGATTTTTTGGGGATGCTGTTTTATAAATATTTGCAACTTATAGTTTATGTTTTTCTAGGGAAGAGTGTTTAGTTGGTTTTTTGGAATGAGGGTTTGGGGTTTCTTATGGATGATGGTTTTTGGGTTTCATGGGTTGATGGTTTAGTGTTTTTCTTTTGGGGTACATGGTTTAGAGTTCAAGGGTTTTGGTTTTGGGGGTCCAAGGGTTTAGGGTTTTTTAGAGTTGAGTGTTTAGTTTTTAATTGGGATGAGGGTTTTGGAATATTTGGGAATTAGGGTCTACATTTTTTTGAAAGGGGGATTGTGATTATTTTGGATGATTGTTTAGGGTTTTTTGATGATGATGGTTTGGGGGATTTCAAGGTTAAGGGATTCAGGTTTTCTGGTACTATGGGTATAATTTTTCATGGCGTTATGGGTTTTTGATTTTTTGGGATACTGGTTTGTGTTTTTGGTGTTAAGGGTCTAGGGATTTTTCAGGACAAAGGACTTAGGCATTATGGGCATGAGGGTCTAGGGTTTTTTGAAAATATTTTTATAGGGTATTTTGGGACTAAGGTTGTAGGTTTCTTGGGAACGTGTTTCAGGGGTTATTTTGTAATAGGGACTAGGTATTTTGGGAGATGATGGTTTATTTATTTTTTATTCTAGGTGATTAGGTTTGGGGGGGGGTAAGAATTTATGCTTTCTCGGGATGTAGGGTTTATTAATTTTTTGGCTATGAGTTTTTAGGTTTCTTTGGGGAAAGGGCCTAGGATTTTTTGGGGTTGAAGGTGTAGATTTTTTTGGGATGTCGGTTGTGGGGTATGGTTGATGAGGGTTTATGGTTTTTTGGGACTGATGTTTTTCGGTTTTTTAGATGATGAGGGTTTGTGTATTTTTTGGAGTTGAGTGTTTTGGATTTTTTTGGGTTGATGTTTTGGAGATTTTTATGGATGAGGTTTTCTATTATTTTAGGGACGATGGATTTTGGTTTTTTGGGGATGACGGTTTGGGGGTTTTTTCGCTGAGGATTTAGATTTTTTTGGGTCGGATTGTTTAGGGTTATTTGGGGGTGTGTTTTTTAGGGTTTCATGGGTAGGAGAGATTACTATTTTTTGGGGGAGAGGTATTTTTTATTTTTTGGTGCCAGGGGTTTAGGTTTTTTTCATAAAGGATTTTGGTGTATTTAATGCTCTGATTATTGGTTTTTTATGAGGATGTATTATTTTTTGGGGTTGTGTGTTTTTGATTGATTGGTTTGGAATAATTAACATTTTTAGGGGATGATGGTTTAATGTTTTTTGGTGACACGAGATTAGGGTTTTCATGGGATATGGGATTAGGGTTTCTGGGACTAAGGGTTTCATTTTTCGGATGCTGAGTGTTATGATTTTATGGGGATGATGGTTTGGGGGTTTTTAGGGTTAGTGGTTAGTGTTTTTTAGGGATGGGGCTTAGGGATTATTGGAACTGACAGTGTAGGTGTTTTTGGGGATGCTAGTTTTGTGATTTTTGGGGCTTAGGGTTGAGGGATTTTTGAGGTCGAGGGATTATGATTTTTTAGGGTAGAGGGGTTATGGTTTTTGATGGATGAAGTTTTATACTTTTTGGGGTATGAGGGTTTATGGTTATATCGAGATGAGGGTTTAATTTCTAGGTGTGGAGTTTTATGGTTTTTCTGGGGATGACAGTTTAGTGTTTTTTTTATGATGAGGGTTCTGAGATTTGGTGGGTGAGGATTTAGGGGTTATTTTTGATGAGGGCTTATAGAGATTGGGACTCAGGGATTATGTTCTTTTAAGGATGGAGGGTTTGGGGTTTTTTAAGGGGGTTTAGGGTTTCATTTTGTTAATGGTTTTCTGTATTTAGGGATTAGGGTTCAATTTATATTATAGATGAGTGTTCAGGGTTTTATAAGGATGAGGTTTTGGAATATTTTTGAGGATAGATATTTAGGGTTTTTTGGTATGAGGTTTAGGGATTTTTTTTGTATGAAGGTTTTTTTGAGGACAAGTGATATAGGTTTTTTATGGATTAGGGTCTACAATTTTATTATTACAAGGGTTAAGGGTTTTTGTGGGAATGGGGATATTGGTTTTTTAGGAATGAGGGAATATGGTTTTTTTAGGGATGAGTGTTCAGGTTTACTATTTGGGGATAATGTTTTATGGTTTTGGGGGTTGACATTTTAGGGTATTTTAGGGATGAGCATCCATGGTTTTTGGTATTTAGGGACTATGGAGTTTTTGGGATGAATGTTTGGGGCATATAGGTATTAGGATTTAGATTATTGTGTGGATGAGGGTTTTTGGGTTTCAGGGTTGAGTTTTTTAGTTTATTTTGGGATGAGGGTTTATGATTTTGGGTTGAGGGTTTTGGGTTATTTGGGATTGAGGGTGTAGTGTTTTTCATATGATGAGGGACTAGGGTTTTTTTGGGGAATACAATTTAGCATTATTTTGTGGTGAATTATAGGTTTTTTGGTGATGAGGGTTTAGGGTTTTCCAGGATGAGGTTTTATAGTTTTATGGTGATGAGGGTTAAGGATTTATTTAAATATAGGGATTAGGGTTGTTTAGTGCTTAGTGTTTATGGGTTTTTAGGTGATAGTGTTCAGGGATTTCAGCAGATGAGTGCTTAATATTTTTTGGGGATTAAGGTTATCATTTTTTGTATGGGGGGTTTATTCTTTTGCGATATGATAATTTGGGTTTTTATCAAGGTGATGGTTTAGTCTTTTCTAGGGATGAGTATTTCAAATTTTTTGTGGTTTATGGTTTAGGGTTTTTTCAAACTAATGGTTTGGGGGGGTTAAGGTTATATTTTAGGGTTTTTTTGGGACAATAATTTATAGATTATAGGGATATGGGTTTAGGATTTTTAGGGATGGGAGTTTTTCGTTTTTTGGGAGGTGAGATAGGGTTTTTTTGGAAGAGGATTTAGATTTTTTGTGGTTGAGGGATCAAGATTTTTTGTGGCTGAGGTTTTTGGGTTTTATGGGATTGATGGGTTTCTATTTTTTTGGGATGAGGGTTAATGGTTTTTTGAGGATGTGGTTTATGGGTTTTTATAGATATGGTTATTTGTTTTTTGTTGGGGCTAAGGGTTTCAGGTATTGGGGTTGATGGTTTATGTATTTCATGTGGATATGGCTGTAGGGTTTTTTGGATAAGGATTTAGAATTATTTTGTGTTGAGGGTTTAGGGATTTCTAAAGATTGGGGTTTAGGGTTTTTGGGGCTGGTTGTTTAGGGTGGTTTGGGGATGAATGTTTTTGGAATTTTCGGTTATAGGATTTAAGGAATTTTTTGTCGATGTGTTTATGGTTTTTTGGGGTTCAGTGTTTAGGGAATTTTGGGTCGAGGGATTATGGATTTAATAATGAGGGTTTAATTGTTTTTTTATGGATATGGGTTTGGGGGTTTTGGGGGATGATTTTTTCGGTATATTTGGGGATGAGGGTATATAATTTATTAGGGGTGAGGGTTTTGGGTTTTTGCGGGATGAGTGTTTAATGATTTTTGGTGATGAGGGATTAGGGTTTAGTGTTGTTCGGATATTAGGGTTTATGGTTTTTTGGTGCTGTGTGATTATGGTTTTTTGTGTCAAATTGTCATGGATGTTTTGTCTATGGGTTTAGGTTTTATTTGGGAAGGGTGTTTAGGGATTTCTAAAATAGATGGTTTTGGGTTTTCTAGTATGAGGGATTAGGGTTTTCTGGGTATAATGGTTTAGGGTTTATTAGGGATGATGGTTGATGGTTTTTTGGAGTTGAGGATTTTTTGTAATTTTAGGGTAAGGTTTTATGGTATTTTTTTGGATAAGGGCATATTATTTTTGGGGGATGAGGGTTTTTGTTTTTTTTCGTAGGAGGAATTTTTTTTTTGGGATGAGGTATTATTGGATCCTCAAGATGAGGGTCTAGTATTTTCTTGGTCTTGGGTTTTACGATTTTTTGGGGGTGAGGGTTTAGGTTTTTTTTAGTCTGAGTTTTTAGGGGGATTGTGGGTGAAGTTTTTGGGTTTTTTGGGGATGAGGGTATAGGATTTTTTGATGAAGAGGATTTCTTTTTTTAGGGATATGGGATTTTGGTTTTTGGGGCATCGGGTTAAGGATTTTTTCTAGTAGAGGGTTTAATGTTTTATTTATTTTGAGTGTCCTCAGTTTTTTTGACTAATTTATTAGGTTTTTATGAGGATGAGGGTTTAGTTTTTTCTTGGGATGAGAATTTAGTGTTATTTAGTATTAGGGAATAGGTTATTTGGGTTTATGTGTTTCAAGTTTTTTATGGATGAGGGTTTATGATTTTTTTTCGTTGAGGGTTTATGGATTTTTTAGGATGAGGGTTAAGGGTTTTTTGGTATTATTGTTCAGTTTTTCATTGGGAGGAGGGTTTTAAATTTTATGGGGATTATGATTTAATGTTTTTTTTTGGATACGGGTGTTTATTTATTTCTTGTGTTGATGATTTTGGTTTTTATTGGAATCAAGGTTAAGGTTTTTTTTTGTAAATGAGGGTGTGGGGGGTTTTTGGGGAACATAAGTAAGGGTTCTTTAGGGTTATGTTTTTAGGGTTTATTTTTAGGGTGAATGTTTTTGGAGTTTTGGGTTTAGTGTTCTTTTGGACTGGGGGATTATGTTTTTTAGTGGTGAGGGTTTTCTATTATTCGATGCTGTGTTTTAGGTTATATTGGGTATGAGGGTTTTTGGGTTTTTGGGGGTGAGATTATAGGATTTTAGTCATGAGTTTTTGGGATATGGGATTTTTGTAAGGTTTTTTTCCATTGTGGCTTTTGGGATTTTTGGGGCTTATAATTTTGGATTTTTTGTTTATGAGGGAATATAATTTTTGGGGTTATGGGTTTTTGGTTTTATAGGATGAGGGATTAGTGTTTTTGGGAAGACTATTTCTGGTTTTTTTTGTCTGAGTGTTTAGAGGTATTTGTGGTCGGGTATAGGGGTTTTTATCGAATGATGATTTTGTTTTTTTTTTGTTTAGAATTTATGCTATTAAGGAAATAATGGTTTAGGGTTTATTAGTGTTGAGTGATTAGGGTTTTTGGGGATTATGGAATAGAGTTTCTTAGGATGAGGGTTTAGGATTAATTTATGAAAGATGGGTTAGGGTATTTGGTTTAGTGGGTTTTGGAGTTTTTGGAGCTAAGGGATTAGGTTTCATGGGGTGAGGGTTTAGGGTTATTTAGGGATCAGGGATTATGGTTTTTTTTGGTGTTGAGGGTATTTAATGGGATGAGTGATAATTTTTTTATGACGGTTTAGGGTTTTATATTGCTAATGTTTTGGGGTTTTTTGGGGCTAAGTGTTATAGTTATATGGGGCCAAGGGTTTGGTATTTTTTCACTAGGGGAACAAGGTTTTTTGGGGATGTGGGATAAATATTTTTTGGGTGGATGTTTTATGTTTTTCTTTGTCCGGGATTTTATGATTTTTTTGGGATAAGGGTTTTGGTTTTCCAAGGCCTAACGGTTCAGAGTTTTTTTGTTTTTCGGGATGTCGGGTTATGAGTTTTGGGTGGTGTTGGATTATGGTTATCTAGGGAACATGATTATAGTTGTATGGGTTTGATGGTTAGGGAATTATTAGGCTGAGGGGTTTTTTTATGGTGTTTAGTGTTTAGGTTTTTTAGGGATGCTTGTTTGGAGTGTTCTATGTATCAGTGTTAGATGTTTTGAAGGGTTGAGGGTTTTCCATTTGATAAGGTTGGATGCTTTGGGTTTTGGGGGGATTAGGGTTTAATGTTTCATATATATAAGATTTAATGTTTTTTAGGTATAAGGGATTGGATGTTTTTCGGGGAAGATAATTATGATTTTGTATGGATAAAGATTTCAGTTTTTCTCGGGAAAAGGGTTTTCCGTTTTCTTGGGATGTTGGTTTGGGGTTCTTTGGGGAGGTTGGTTCTTGGTTTTTGGGGGTTAAAGGGTTAATTTTTTTAGTGACATTAATTTAGGGTTCTCTATGGATGTGGGTTTTCAAATTTCTAGGTATACATGTCTAGGGTTTTGGGCTATGAGTGTTGTACGTTTTATGGAGTTGAGATTCAATGGATGATCATAGATGAGAGTTGGGGTTTTTTGGTGCTGAGTGTTTTAGGGTTTTCTACAGTAAAGGGTTTAGGGTTTTCTAAGGCTGGCTGTTTAAGGTTTACTAGGGATTAGGGTTTAATGTTTTCTAGGGTTGATGGTTTATGGTTTACTAGGGAATAGGGTTTACGGTTTTCTAGGGATGAGGGTTTGGGGTTTTCTTCGTATAGAGGTTTTAGGTTTTCTATGGATGATGAGTTTGGGTTATTTTCTGATGAGTGTTCATTTTTTTCAGGGGATGAGGGTTTATGTTTTAATTTGGAAGAGGGTTTATGGTTTTTACTGCTCCTCTTTTTGGGTTTTCTTTGGATTATGGGATAAGGGTTTGCTAGGGATGAGGGTTTTGTTATTTCTAGGTTGAGTGTTTGGGGTTTTCTATGGATGTGGGTTTAGGGTTTCCTCGTGATTTGGGTTTACGGTTTTGGAGGGCTACATATATTGGGTTTTATTGGTATGAAGGTTTAAGACTTTTGGGGATTAGTGTTTACAGTTTTTTTAGGATATGAGTTTGGGGATTTTTGGAACATATTGTTTGGGTGTTTCTGTGGATGTGGGTTTGGGATTTTTTTGGGAAGTGGGTTTAGGATTTTCTTGGTACACTGATTTGGGATTTTTAGGGGCTGTGGTTTTTTTTCTCGTGTTGAGGGTTATGGGTTTTCTGGGGTTAAGGGTTTTGGGTATTTTGGGGCTTAGGGTTTCAGGTTTTCTAGGGATGTGGGTTTTTGGTTTTCAGGGTGTAAGGGTTAGAATTTTTTCAGGATGAAGCTTTGTGGTATTTTTCATTCGAGGGTTATAGTTTCTTGGGGATTACTAACTATTATTTCTAGGGATATTGAAATGGTTTTTTGGAGTTTGGAGTTTTTTGGGGATTAGGTTTTAATGTTTTTTCTGATGTTTTAGAGTTCTTTGGGATGATGATTTCTGGTTATTTAGTGATAAGTGTCAAGGGATTAATGGTGATTAATTTTTAGGATTTTCTTTAGGGATAAGCGTTTTTGGATTTTTAGGATGATGGTTTACAGTTTTTTAGTGTTTTGGGTTTTGGGATTGAGGTTTTTAGGGTTTTTTATTTTTTTTTATGGATGAGGGTTCTGAATTTTTTGGGGATGAGGGTTTGGGTTTTCTAGGGTTCACAGTTTTCATGGCTATGGGGTTTGAGTTTTTTTGAATATTATGGTTTAGTGTTTGGTGGGATATTTGATTGGAGATAATTATTAATGAGTGTTAGGGGTTGTCTAGGAATGATGTGTTATGTTTTATTGGGGTAAGGGAATATAGTTTTTTGGGGATGGGGGTTTAATATTTTTTGGGATTGAGGGTTTAGGGTTTTAAGTCCCTCACAATTAAGGGATTTTTGGGCTTTGGGAATGGGTTTTTTAGGGCATATGGTTTTGGTGATTCAATGGGATGATGGTTTTGAGATTTCTAGGGATGAAGGTTATGGGTTTTTCGTTATGCATGTTTAGGGTATTTTATGGTGTGATTTTAATGATTTCAACGGATAAATGGATTTTGTTTTCATGTGGATGAGTGTTTCGGGATCACTAGGGTTGGTGGTTAGTGTTTTATAAGTCTGAGTGTTTAGTATTTACTAGGGCTAATGGTTTTGGGTTTTCCAGAGATAAGGGTTTAGGGTTTTCTAGTGATGAGCTTATAGGGTCTTCTGGGGATGAATATTTCATGTTCTGTTGGATTGAGGGTTTTGGGATTTCTAGGGCTAAGGGTTTATGATATTTTAAGGATGTTGGTTTCAGGTTTTTGGGCATGAGGGTTTGGGTTTTTTGGGCTGAGGGATTATAAATTTATTGGGAAAAGGGTTTATTGTTCATGAGACTTAGGGTTTTTTATTTTCTCATGATGATTGATTTGGGTTTTCTGTGTATAAGGTCTTGGCTTTTTTTTGGATGGGGGGTGAGGGTTTTCTGGGGAAATGGTCATTGGGTTTTTTTTCTAATGTATATGGTTTTTTTGGGACATAGGGTTTCATTTTTTCTTTGGATTAGGTATCAGGGAATTATGGGGATGAGTGTGTCAGTTTTTAAGAGGCTTGGGGTTTAGGATTTATGGGGTGGAAGGATTCAGGTTTTATGGGGATGTGGGATTAAAGTGTTTTATTCATGAGCGATTTGGGATTTCTAGGGAAAAGGGTTTAGAGTTTTATGGGTATGAGGTTTTAGGGTTTTCTATGTTTGATGTTTTAGGGATTTTTGGGAAATGGTTATATTTTTTTCATATTATGGAGGTATAGATATTTTAGGGGTTGTTTTTTAAGGGTTTTATAGGCTAAGTGTCTTAGATTTTATGGGGATGATGAATTAATATTTTTGGAGGTTGAGGGATTACAGTATTATTGGCAAGAAGGTTTTTTTTCTTAAGATGAGGATGGTATAATGGTTTAGAGTTTTCTAGTGGAAATGGATTAGTGTTTTTTGGAGCCAAGGATTTGGGTGTGGATGGTTTAGGGTTTTCTAGGACCAATGGGTTGGGATTTCTTGGGGAAGAGGGTTTAGGTTTTTTAGGGGCAGATAGTTTTTGGTTTAATGGGGTGAGGAGTTTCATGTTTTTTGGGGATAAGGGTTCCATGCATATTGGTCAAAACTGTTTATGGTTTTCTGGGGATGAATGGTTAGGGTTTTATACATATGGGGGGTTAGGGTTTGCTGGTGTTTATGGTTAGGGTTTTCTAAGGTAGATGGTTTAGTTGTTTATTGGGGGAGTGTTTGGGGTTTTCTGGGGGTGATGTTTTAGGGTTCTCTAGGGCTAAGGGTTATGAGTTTTCTAGGGATGAGGTCTTATGATTTTCTTGGGATGAGATTTTATGTTTTTTGTCATGGGGGTTCAATTATTTTTGGATTAAAGGTCCATGGTTTCCTGGTGCTAAGGGTTTACAATCATGTTGTGCTATGGGTCTAGGATTGTCTATAAAATATGGTTTAGGGTTTCTTAGGATTATTTTTTATTTTTTTGGATGAGTATTTAGGGTTTTAGTTAAAGTTTTATTGATTTTTGAGTTGAGGGAATTAGGTTTTTTTTGGGATGAGGGTTTTTTATTTTTTAGGGAAAGGGGATTAAGGATTACTGGAGATAAGGGTTTATGATTTTTTAGTTATCATGGTTATGGTTTTTTCTAGGGGTAACTGTATAGGTATTTTTTGGATAGAAGGTTTAGTATTTTCATCGGATGAGGGTTTATGGTTATGTAGGGCTGAAGGGGTTAGGTTTTCTCGGTCTAAGGGTATATTATTTTTGAGTTCTAAGGGGTTGGGGTTTTTTAGGGTTATGGGTTTAGGTTTTTATGTTGCTGAGAGTTTTAGGTTTTATAGGGATGAGGTTTTTGGGTTTTATGGGACCGTGGGTGCATGGTTTTCTTGGGATATAAGACTAAGTTTTTCTCTGGTTGAGGGTTTTAGATTTTATGGGGATGAGAGATTAGGGTTTTCAAGGGATGGAGGTTTAGGTTTTTGGGTGGTGGAAATGTAGTTTTTTCTATGGCTAAGGTTCTATGGTTTTCTTGGGCTATGGAATTAGGGTTTCTAGGAGGAGAGTGTTCTTGGATTTAAAGGGATGGGGATTTAGGGTTTTTCATGGTGGAGGGATTATGGTTTTTTGTGGAGGAGGGTTTAGGATTATCTAGGGATGAGGATTCTTGTTTTGCTAGTGATGAGGGATTACGGTTTTCTCAGGATGAGGTTTTTGGGTTTTCAGTGGATGGGGGTTTATGGTGTTTTTAGGCTGAGGGTGTATTGTTTTGGGGAAAAGTGTATTGGTTTTTATGAACCACATGTTTTCAAATTATTTCGGGAAAAGAGTTTGGTGGTTTTCTGATTTGGGTTTATGATTTTATAGGGATAAGGGTTTTGGGTTTTATTGCGCCACAATTTTATGGTTTTTTGGGGCTACGTGTTTATTATTTTTTTGGATTAGGGTTTATGGTTTTCTGGGGTAGAGGGTTCTAGTTATTTTTGAGAGGATGGTTTATGGTCTTTTTGGGAAGAGGGACTAGTATTATTTATGGAAAAGGGTTTGGAGTTTTTGGGAAGTGGGTATATTTTATTTTAGAGAAGAATATTTTTTTTTGGGGTACATGTTTTGGTTTTTTTGTGTTTAGGGTTTAGGTTTTTTAGATCATAAGATTTATGTTTTTCTATGAATGTGTTTTTAGGGTTCATTATTTTTTGGGGTGCGGGTTTTGGAGTATTTTGGGATGAGTGCATAGGGTTTTTTGGTGATTAGGTTCTAGGGGTTTTGGAGAAGAGTTTTTATCGTTTTTCATGGATAAGGGTTTAGTATTTTATGGGGATTTTGGTTTATCATTTTTTGGGAAAAATCGATTCGAGTTTTTTAGGAATAGGGTTTAGGGTTCATTCTGGATGAAGTGTTAAGTTTTTCAGATCTAGGGTATTAGTGTTCTTTGGGACTAAGGGCTTAGAGTTTTTGGGTGTTGAGGTAATGGTTTTCAAAGGATAGAAGTTTAAAGTTTTCTCAGGATGAGTGTTTAGGGATTTATATATATGAGGGTTTTGAATTCTAGAGTTATGTGTGTCTAGGGGTGTATGGGGATTATACATTTGGGTATTATGGGGAATAGGGGATACAATTTTCTAGGGATGACAATTTACGGTTTTTTGGGGATGACGGTTTATGATGATCTAGGACTTAATGTTTAGTTATTTCTAGGGCTAAGGGTTGACATTTTTTTAAGTTGTGGGTTTAGGGTTTTATAGTGTAGAGTGTTTATGGATTTTTATTATTTATGTTTTAGGGATTTCATGTGATGAGGGATTAGGGATTTTTTGGCATGAGGGTTTATATTTTTTTGGGGTGAGGGTTCATGTTTTTCTATGGATTCGGTTTTTGGGTTTTTTGAGGATGAGGGATTGGTGTTTTCTACAACTATGTTTTTATGATTTTCTTGTGGAATAGAGTTTAGAGATTTCTAGGGTTCTCGGTTTAGGGATTTCTAGTGTTGTGTGCTTCTCATTTTTTAGGGATGAGGGTTTAGGAGTTGTGTGGCTTTGTATTTATGGTTTTATGGGGTTGATGATTTTGGGTTTTCTAAGGATGTTGGTTTAGATGTTTTTGGGGATAAGTGTTAAGGGTTTTTTGGGATGTCATTTTATATTTTATTTAGTAGTAGGGATGACTGATTATTTTCCTATAGGGTTTATTATTTTCTGGTGCTGATTATCTAGGGTATTCTGAGTCTGAGTGTTTCGTGTTTTTTGGAGAATAAGGTTTTGGTTTTTATGGGGCTTAGGGTTTTGGTATTTTTTCTTTAGAGGTTTAAGGTTCTATTCAAATAGGGTTATGGTCTTCATCAGCAGAGTTTTTTATTGTTTTATGGATGATGATATTGGGTTTTTTTGGGATGGGGGATTAGGGTTTTCTAAAGATGAGGGTTTAGGTCATTATGCGGATGAGTTTTCTCTGTGTATGAGGGTTTGTGTTTTTATGGGGATGTGGTATTAGGTTATTCTTAGGATGAGTGTTTAAGATATTCTAGGGATATGGGTTTATGATTTTTTATGGTTGTGGGTTTACAGTTTTTTGGGGAAGAGTATTTATGGTCTTCTAGGGAAGGGGGTTTATATATTTCTAGGGTCGTAGTTTTTGTGTTTTCTAGGGATGATGGATTATGTGAGGGTTTAGTGTTTTATGGGTTGGGGGTTTTAGGGTTTTCATGGGATTAGGTTTTATGATTTTATTGGGATATGGATTAATGTTTTTTGGGGATGATGGCTTTGGTTTTCCTGGGGTAGACGATTTAGGGTTTTCTATGGATGAGGGTTTAGGTTTATTTGGAGGATGATGGTTTAGGGATTTATACAGATGAGGGTTTTGGGTTTTATGGGGATTATGGTTTTGGGTTATTTGGGTATGAGGATTTACTGATTCATTGGGATGATGGTTTAAATTTTTTTGGGGCATATGGTTTAGGGAATTTTGGTTCAGAGGGTTTTGGAAATTCTAAGGATGAGGGTTTTGGGTATTCATGGGATGATATATTATTATTTTGTACGGATAATGATTCAATTTTATTTGGTTATAACGGTTTAGGGTTTTATTGGGTAGAGTTTTTATGGATTTCTAGGAATTTATTTTCATTAATTTTTAGGGTGAGAGTTTATGGTTTTCTAGGGCTAAAGGTTTGGGTTTTTCTAGGGATAGGGGTTTAAGTTTTTCTTTGGATGAGGGTTTTCTATTTTTTGGAGATGAAGGTTTTTGGTTTTCAAGGGATGGGGGTTTATGGATTTATAGGGATTAGGATGTTTTTTTCAATGGATCAAGGTTTAATGTTATCCAGGACTTGGGGTTTATGGTTTTATAGGTATGTGGTTTTATGGTTTTTTGAAGCTGAGTAGTTAGGGTTTTCATAGGGAGAGGGATAAAAATTATCTAGTGCTTATGGATTAGGTTTTTATGTGATTGTGGGTTTGGGGTTTTTGGGGGATGAAATATTATAGTTTTTGGGATGGAGGGTTAGTGATTTCTAGGGCTGAGGGTTTATTGTTTTCTAGGGATGAGGGTTTAGGGTTTTCTAGTGCTCAGGGTTCTAGGTTTTCAAGGGCTAAGTATTTAGAGGTTTTTGGTATTGAGGATTTTGGTTTTTCAATGTATAATCGATTATGATTTTTTTATTGATGTGGGTTCTAGGCTTTCTAGGGATTATGAAATATTATTTTGGGGGTTGTTGGTTAAGTGTGTTTTTTGGTCTATATTTTTAATAGTGTATAGGGATCATGGTTTAGGGTTTCCATGTCTACTGGTTTAGGGTTCTTGTTGCTAATGTTTTGGGGTGTTATTGGCATAATGGTTTAGGGTTATCTCGAAATGAGGGTTTTATATTTTAATTTTCTAAGGATTAAGTATTTAATAGGGGATGATGGTTAGGGTTTTTGGGGGGTGAGGTTTGAGGTTTTTTTAATTTTAAGGATTTAGGTTTTTCTATGGCTAATGGTGTAGGTTTGATTAGGGCTAAGGGGATATATTTTCTCGTGATTAGTGATTTGGGTTTTCATGGAGCTAAGGGTTTTGTGTTTTTTTAGTGATGTGTGTTTAGGGTTTTGGGTGGTTGAGTTTAGAGAGTTTTCTAAGGCTGCGAATTTTGGTTTTTATGGTGATGTGGTTATGTGTTTTATGGAGGTGAAGGTTCAGGTTATTCATGGGATGAGGGTTTAGGGTTTTCTAGGGCTTCGGTTTAGGGTTTTCTGTGGAAAAATATAAGGTTTTTCTGGGGCTATGTTTTTAGGGGTTTTTTGGGTTGTGGGTTTATGGTATTCTTGGGATGACATTTTCGGTTTTTTAGGGTATGTTTATTGGTATTTCTAGGAATAATTATTTAGGGATTATTATTTTTGATGATTTAGGTATTTTTTGTGTTTAGTGGTTATGGATTTTTGGGGTTAATGCTGTTGGTTTTTCTAGAGCTTAGGGTCTTCGTTTTTCTATGGATGATAATTTATAGATATCATGTTAGAGGTTATATTATTACTGGGGATGAGAGTTTTAGAGTCTTAATGGGATGAGGGTTTGGTGTTTTATAGGGATGAGGTATTAGGTTTTTCTGGTTTTGAGTGCTTTTTTCATGGGATGAGGGTTTAGGGTTTATCGAGGGATTTGGTTTTTTGAATTTTCATGTGATGAGTGATTTATAAATTTTTAGGGATGGCAGACTAGTGTTTTATGGTGATGAGCGTTCAATTTTTTTTGTGGATGAGGGCTTATTTTATTCTCTGGATTAATATTTAGGGTTTATTATGGTTTAGTGTTTATAGTTTTAAAAAACTAATGGTTTAGGATATTTTGGGTATGGTGGTTTAGGTTTTTCATGGGATGAGTGTTTCGGGTGTAGGGGGATGAGGTCCTAGGGTTTTCTGATGCTGTTAGTTTTTGGTTTGATGGTTTTTTTTATAAAGGTTTAGGGTTTTGGGGGTTCGAGGGTTTAAGGGGGTTTTTGGAATGTTGAGTTGGTAATTTTTTAGTGATGATGTTTTTTCTAATTTTTTGCTGAGGATTTATGGGTTTTTATGGTTGATTGTTTAGGTTTTTTAAGGAATAATATTTTGTGGTTTTGGGGATATGGGTTTAGGGTTTTTTGTGTTGATTTTTTTGTCTTTTTTCAATGTTTTTTGGGGTTTGGGGGGCTAAGGGTTTAGGGTTTTTGGGGTTCAATTTATTAGGTTTTTGAGGGTTGAGGTTTAGTGTTTCTAGCATGAGGTTTTTGGGGGTTTTTTTGAGAATGAGGGTTTAAGGTTTTCTACATATGAGGGTTTATGGATTTAACGGGTTCTTGTTATAGAATTTTTTTGAGGATGAGGGTTGATGGTTTTTTTGGGGATGAGGGTTTTGGAATTTTTTGGGGATGAGGTTTCATTTTTTGGAGGAAGAGGGTTCATGGTATATTGGGATGAGGGTATGTGCTTTTAAGGGGACGAGTTTTGAGTATTTTTATATTCTATGGGATAATGGATTATTTTGGGAAAGGAGATTATGGTTTTTTAGCCCAATGTTAATGGTTTTTTGGGGTTGAGCTTTTAGTGTAATTTATGTATAAGGGTTGAGGTTTTTTTGGGGATGTGCATTGGGTGTTTTTTAAGTTATATGGGTGATGTTTTTTTGGTGATAGGGATTATATTTTTTTTTGTGGATGAGTGTTGATGGTTTTTTTGGGATAATGGTTGATTGTTTCATTGTACAATGAGTACATTGTTTTTTGGGGCTGACTGTTGAGGTCATTTGGGGTTGAGTGTTGAATGGCTTTTGATTCCCATGGTTGATTGGTTTTCTGGTAATGGTTGATATATTTTTGGACATGTCGGTTTATGATTTTATATAATAGAATATTTAGAGTTTTTTGGGATGAGTGTTTAGGATTTTGATGCTAGGTGTTTATGGTTTAATGGTCTTAGGGACTAGGTTTCTTAGTGATGAGGTTAGAGAGATTTTTCTATAGGTTTAGGGTATTTTGGGGATGAGGATTCATAGTTTTTTAGGAATTAGGGTTTAAGGTTTTTTGGTGGTGAAGGTCATTTTTTTGGGTTGAGGGATTGTGGTTTATTGGGGATAAGTGCTCAGGTTTTTTTGGGGCTGATGGTTTAGCGTTTTTTTGTGGCTGTTGGTTTGAGGTTTTTTGGGGCTGTGGGTTCAATCATTTTTGGGGCAGAGGATTCAGGGTTTTTTTTGTGTCTTAGAGATTTGTTTTTTGTGGGTATTTTTTATTATAGTTTTTAGGATTCATGGTTCATTGTTTTTTAGGCATCGAGGTTATAGGGTATTATGGGGCTATGGGTTCAGGGTTTTCGGGTTTGATGGTTTTTGGTTTTTTGTGTATCAGGGTTAAGTATTATTTGGGTCTGAGTGTTCATGGATTTTTGGGTTTCTAGGTTCAGTGTTTCTTATGGATGAGGGTTTAGGGATTTTTATGGCTAAGGGTTCAGGGTTATTTGGGTCAAGGAGTATAGGGTTTTGGGGGGATGATATTCTAGGGTTTTGGGGGATAAGGGTTAAGGGTTTTTTTGTTGATGAGGATTGATGGGTTTTGGGGGATGACAGCTATGGGTTTTTATTGATGAGAATTGGTTTTTTTTGGATTAGTTTTGAGTCTTTATTAGTGATGGGGGATGATGGTTTTTTGGTGATATTGGAGTTATGATTTTATAGGGACGAGGGTTGAGTGTTTTTTGTGCCTTTGGGTATAGGTTTATTGGGGATGATGGGTTTGGATTTTTGTGGATAATGGTTCATTTATTTTTTTGGTAAGGGTATATGTCTTTCTTATTATGAGGTTTCAGGTTTTGTGGGGCTTAAGGTTTTGGGTTTTTGAAGATGGGGGTCATTATTTTGTGGTTGAGGGTTCATTTTTTTATGAGTGTTTAGGTTTTTTTGATAAGGTTTTATGGTTTTTAGGGTTAATGGTTATGGGTAATTTTTTTTTGAGAGATCAGAGTATTTTAGGGATAAGGTTTGAGGGTATTTTTTTAGGGAATAGGTGTTTGGGTTTTTGAGGTGTCAAGGATCAGGTTTTTTTGGGATGAGGGTTAATGTATTTTGGGGATGAGTGTTTATGGATTATTGAATGGAGGGTGGAAGGTTTTTTTTCATTACTGTTTAGGGATTTATAGGCTTAATGCATTATTGTTTATTAGGGTTGATGGTTTAGGGTTTCTTGGGTCTTAGTGTTGATATTTTTTCAGTTAAGGGTTTAGTTTTTTTGGGAAAAATGATTTAGTTTTTTTAAAAAAATGTGGTTTCAGAGTTTTCGCTGCTGAGGGTTGAGGGTTTTATTTATGCTGATAGATTAGGCATTTGAGGTAGAGGGGATATGAATTTTTTACATCTTAGGGTTTTATATTTTCTACAACTTATGGAATTTTATTTTTGTGGATTACGATTTAGTTTTTTTATGTGTATAGGGGTTAGGTTTTTTAGGGCATAGAGTTTAGCGGTATTGGGGGAATTTTTTTGGGTGTTTTTTCTCGATATGGGTTTGTAGTTTTTTGAGTCTTAGGGTTTCAGGTTTTTGTGATTAGAATTTACTCAATTATGGGATTATGTTTCTCGTATTTTTGGGTTTCGGGTTCATAGTTTTTTGGGGATCAAGGTTTTGTGTTTTTTTGTGTATGTGTGGTTAGTGTTTCTTGGGGATTAGAGATGATGGTTTTTTGGGGCCATGGGTTCTGGGATTCATGAGGATGAGGGTTCAGGGTTTTTAAATAACGAGTTTTCAATTATATTTGTGTATGAGGGTTCAACGTTTTTTAGGGATGAGTGTCCAGTGCTTTTCAGTGGTATTAGTTTAAGATATTTTAGCGATGATGGTTTTTTATGGTGGAGGGTGGTGTTATTTGTGGGATTAGTGTTCAATGTTTCTTAGGGCCTAATTGTTGAGTTGTTTTTTTGAAATGAGGGTGTGTGGTTTAAAAAGGTTGAGTGTTCATGGGTATATGGGGATGACAGTTCATTATTTTTAATGGAATTGGGTTTTTTATTTTTTTTGGATTGACGGTTCAGGGTTTTTTGTGGATAAAGTTATATGTTTTTTATTCGGTTGAGGGTTTAGTGTTTTTCAGGATGAGGGTTCTAGGTTTTTATTGTGTAAATGGTTTAGGTTTTTTTGGGGATGAGTGTTAAGGTTATTTTGTGGAAAATGATTTATTTTTTTACTACGGATGAGTTTTTAGTGTTTTTTGGGTATTAGGGTTCTTATTTATTTTTAGTTGACTGTTTAATGAATTTTTTTGCCTGAAGGTACATGGTTTCATGGTTCATGTATTTTTTGGTGCTGATGGTTCATGATTTTTTAGAATTTAGGGATCATTTTTTTTTTGATTAGGGGTCATTTTATTGGCAGCATAGGTTTCATGGTTTTTTTTTGGGTATGATGATTTATTTTTTTTAAATACCATGGTTTCTAGGTTTTTTGGGAATCAAAGTTGATGGGTTTATCGGGATGAGTGTTGAAGGATTCATAGTGTGGTGAGTTTGGTGTTTTTTATTATATAGATTTGTGGAATTCTTTGGTAGTAGATGGATGAGTTGTTTTCGGTGCTCATTGTTGGACAATTTTTGTAGATGATAGTTGATGACTTTATCAGGCATATGGTTGAGGGTTTGTTTAGAGTGTATGATTTAATGATTTTTTGGGGACGAGGGTTTAAGGATCATGAAGCAATGTTTTATGTTTTTTAGGGCTCAAGCCTCGGGGTCTTTTAGTTCTATGGGTTGAGGTATTTCTAGAGGTAGAATTTAATAGTTTCTTCTTGTTGATGGTTTTTTTTCAGCTGAGGGTCCTAGGATTTAGGGTTCAAGGGATTAGTTTTTTGGGAATCATAGATCAATGTTTATTTGGTTTCAAAGATTAGTTTCTTTTTTTGGTTTTGAGGGTTCAGGTTTTTTGGGGCTATTGGTTCTATTTTTTTTGGGGATGATGGTTGATAGTTTTTTCCAGATGTAGGTTCTGTGATTTTTGGGGAATATTATTCGGTGTTTCTTGTGACTAAGGTTTTAGGGTTTTTCAGTCCTACAGTTAAGAGTTTTTTAGGGTTGAGGATCCAATGTTTCTTGGGGATAGAGGGTTCGAGGAATTTTTTGGTTGTGGGTTTAGGGTTTTTGGGTTAGGGGTTATATGTTTTCTTTTGGTCATGTTTCATGATTTTTTGAGACTGAGTGTTCACAATTTATTGGGGATGTGGGTTAATTTTATTAGGATAATTGTCAATGGTTTTCTTAGGATTAGTGTTTGGGGTATTTTTTGGCTGATTTTTACTAGTTTGTTTGATGCTATGTGGGTAAGGATTTTTGGAAACTAAGTGGTGAGGGTTTTCTTGGATAAGGGTTGAGGGTTTGGGGTTTTGCGCTTGAGTTTTGATGGCATTATGGGTGTTGGGTAGACCATTTATTGGTTATCAGGGATTATGGTTTATTAGTTATATTAGTTTGTTTTTTTATGAGGATTGAGGGTATATTGGGTCATAAGGAATTGGTTTTTTGGGGATGAGCGTTGAGGTTTTTTATGGGTTAGGGCTCATGTCTTTTTGGATCTTAGGGTTTAGGGTTTTTTGTGGATGTGGGTTCAAGGTTTTTTTGGGTTGAGTGTTCACAGTTTTTTGGAGCTAACGATTTTGGGGTTTTTAGGGATGCGGGTTCAGTGTTTTTTGGGGCTATGGGTTTATGCTTTTATGGGGCTCAAGATTTAGGGATTTTGGGGGATATTGGTTTAGGGTGATTTGGGCCTGAGAATTTAGGATTTTGGTTTTGGGGGTTGAGTGTTTTTTTGGGGTAGTGGGTTTATTGATTTTTACTGCTGAGGGTCCACACTTTATTGGAAAAATGATTCAAAGTTTTACGGGGTTGAGGGTCTATGAATTAATGGCGCTAAT